>VDFB02000007.1:242783058-242837961 GCA_007258455.2 Sequoia sempervirens | reverse complement strand
GATAATTTTAAGATGTTCCAAGACATCATGAGATGATTCGGGATGATTTTGAGATGTTTCAAGAATGTTCTGGGATGTTCTGATACATTACAGGTTGATTCTAAGATGTTCTGAGATGTTACAGGTTGATTATGAGATGTTTCAAGATGTTCCAGGATGATTCTAAGATGTTTTGATACATTATGGGTTGGTATGGGATGTTGTTTGATGTTGTTCAATGTTGTTTAGGGTGTATGATAAATGTTAGGTCAAATTTATATGTCTAAAAATATAAATACATCATAAATGTTCCTTAGAAACAAACTCAAGAAAATATGTATATACTCTATCTAATTATTTGTGTGTCCATGCTAGAAAGTGTCATTGAATGAATATATGTCACAATGGATCGAACCATGAATGTGAATTGTATGTTGCATCATGAAGCAATTATTCATTTTTAGGTCAAATTTGTATTTGAATTATAAGATTGATTACATCTTGATTTAAGAGTCCATAGGTTGTGAATAATTGTGTATCATCTAGATTCTATGTGTGTATCCCACTAGAATGGTGCATATCCTTGCGTGATTGCACAATTGTTGAGATTCTTTGCAAGAACTAGATGCTACATTATTTTATGCACATGAGCACACATATAAATGGATAAAGATATTTCTTGTAGTTCTTTACATGTGCCAAGGGAATTGATAAAATTCCCAAACTTATCTTTTATAATTGTCATGCATGACTAAGAAAACAAACTTACAATGATAAATCAATGTCATTATATGTTGGAAGGATTACCTCAGGTTGTACAACATGGTTTGAGCACAAATATTCATGGTTGGCATGTGTAGTAATTCCAAGTAAGTTAAACCACTCTACCACTTTTTATACAAGTCATCTACTTAGTAGAAACAGTTAAGCATGCACTTGCACAGTACTATCAGAATATTTCTCTATTTAGAAATCTTGTCAATTGAACTAACATTGTTTGTGGACAATGCCATCAGAAAATACTTTATGCTCACTTAGTATCCATTATAAGGACCTAAATAAGAATATCAAAAGGTAAATTTTGGGAAAATGTGTCTCAACCTTGCATTACTAATTTTCATTTAATATGTTTTGTAAACATTTACTATTTTTTCTTTTGAAGATTTATTGTCCCACTTGGAGGCTTGATAAACTTTGTATTTTAGTGTATTTTGGCCTCACATGAGGATGTAGATATCCTACTTTGAGGTGGCATGGTTTTCCATGTGTTGGCATCTTGTGGTGTATGTAAGGTCATCATTAAGGTAGTTACATATGACATATTCGATGCCACACAAAAGGATGTAAGAGGGGGGTTACATTGGAAATTGACCAAAATTATAATAGGTTGTTATAATTTTCATGGAGCGTCTTTTTGAATGTTGAATAAGGAAAAAATGGGATGTCCATGTTTGGGTGGTCAAATATGAGTTTATGACATTGTAAGATATAACATGAATATGCTAAAATAGTCAAGAGGACCAAGACCAAGAAAATGGTGTTTGAATTTAAACCCAAGTATGGATGCCATACTTCTCGTGGTTTCGTTGATGATTTTCCTAAACCATTGTGGTTTCTAGTTTGAACTAATGTATATTTATTTGGTTCTTATAGTTATAGTTTGTAGAGTTGATTTATAGGTACCACTATGTGGTAGTATTTACTCTAGATTTACATGTTGGTGCAACTCATATAATAAATTTCTCTAAAAGTGTATTGTATCCCTTTTGTTTATTGAATAATACATTAGGATTCTTTGGAGTGTATGGTTTTTCTTGTAAAAGGGTTTTCTCCACATACATATGTATTATAGTATATTGCTTATTTTATGTTCATATGCATTTCTATTTTTTGTAAGTTGAAAAATTTAAAATTTGTACAACACTATCTTTATTATATTGGTGAAGGAAGAATTTCCACAAACCTTTCTTTCTTTCACTTGGCATCAAAGCTAGATCAATTTTGATTGTAGTTGTCAGGTAGAGAGTTTTTGTTACTAATATTTGATTGAGTGGGATCTTGCACAAAGTATTTTTTATCTTACTATAAAAGAGATGACAAAGCACATTAGGAAGAATAGAGATGGAAGTTCAACAACAATAAAAAAATTTAGTTGTGAAAACTTAAGATGGAGGATATGCTTGTGGAGATATAAATATGGGTTAAAAAATTTGATACCATACCACTAAGTATGAAACAAGAAGGCATGGATTTGATGGATAGAAAGGCTAAGGGTCTTGTGAGACTTTATTTGGAAAATGCAATTTTACTAAAATTTCATGAAGAAACTATTATGAAAAACCTTTAGAAAAATATTGGTGACATTTATTAGGCTAAATCTTGGTGAATAAGTTATTCCTAAGAATGTTACACCCCAAATTATGAAGTTACCATTTACTATTACAACATAGGGTAAATTTGAATGTAATGTCAATTGTGGAGATGAATTATGTTGGATGTTGTGGTTGTGTTGCTGATATGTGGTTGTCGTTGATGTCAACACTATTAGCATCAGTGCATTTGAAGTTGTATATGTTGAGGATATTGAGAAAATTGTAAAAGTTGTCAGTGGTGAAGTGATGTTTTATATGTTGGTAAGTTTTGTACATTAATGATCAGAGGTTGTGGACTAAAGGGTTTGTTGCTGAGTATAACTAGTTTATCCATGTCGAGTTTTAGAGATCTGCGTGAAGATTGATTGAGTTATGAATATTTTCATTCTGACAATTTTTTTGTTTCTTCATTTAGTGTTCCTGATTGAAGATGAGGCTATTTCAGTTAGTTCAGTTGTTGTGGATGTTTCTAGATCATGTTTCTAGATCATTCTCCATCTTTTTTGCATGTCTTCATTGATCGATGTGCTCATGGTTGGCGATTTTCTCTTGCATGTACATGTTTTTCTTGTTCTTGGCCGACAAGGTGTTGAAGCATGTTGTGGATATTTGAGGAGAAATTAATTGAAGTGTATTCATGATGGAGATGTTGATTTGGGTCCCCACTAAGCCATGGCCAACCTTGGTTGATTCGTATTAATAATATTTAATGTTTTGGGCCGACAGTTTATATTCATTTTATTATTTTTATTGAGGCCGACATAAAGGGATGAAATTTCTTGTTATGGATATATAAGAGCAATTTTTTATTCGAATTGAAAGGAAAAAGAGTATGAGTGTATGCCAGAGTGTTATTTTGTGTGTGTATGTAAATATATCATTCGAAGACAGAGCGGAGTGTGAAGAAGTGTGTAGAAGAGTGATGAATTGTTCATGTGCTTAACTGGAACTGTAATCAAGCATTGGTGGATGCTATTTACTCAGTTCAAAATCTGGATGGTTGTAATTTGAATCTCTCTGTAAGACAGTGTGTCTTCTCTTGTAATTGAGTAGTGAGCTCTAGGCAGTGTGCCTGAATGCAAGTGCATTCCCCATATTTCATTTTCATTATACTTTTAATAGGGTATAATCTTCTGGACTAACCTCCACCATGGTTTTTCCCCTAACAGGGTTTCCACGTAAAAAAAATCTTGGTGTTATGTGTGTTTCTGATGTGTTGATGATTTATGTTCTCATGGTTAATAATCAGATTTGAGGATAAAGTTGATAAGTTAGATAAGTTTTAAATTTTTGGGACCATTGATTCACCACCCCCCCCTCTCAGTTGTTTTCCCTTGTATTTCCAATAATTGGTATTAGAGCTTGGTTCCTTGGAAGAATTTTAACAGCTTAAGGTGATCTAGGATGGAAATTTACAAGAAGGATAGTCTAATATTTGTTTGAACAAATTACTCTTTGTGGAAGACTCGAATGGAGTGGCATTTGAGATGCATTGGTGAACCCTACTGGAGCATTACAAGTAATAGGTATATTATTCCACCAAATGGTACATATGCTCAGTATAATATCCAGGCTAAGGAAGCTTTGTTGAGTGCTTTGACTGATTCTGAGATGACAAATGTTATGGATCTGAAGACTGCTCATGAGATCTAGAAAAAGTTTGAAACCTTGTATGAAGGTGATGCTAATGTGAAGATTGTTAAGTTGCAGAGTTTGAAAGAGAAATATGAAAGGTTGAGAATGGGTGGTGATGAGAACATTAATAATTTCATGCAAAGAGTGAATGAACTTGTGTGTGGTATTAGATGTGCTAGTGGAAAGATAGAAAATTTTGAGATTGTTGCTAAAGTGCTTAGATCCTTGCCTAATTCTTACAAAGTCAAAGCTAGTGCTATTGAAGAGCTCCATACTATAACAAACATAACCAAAGATATGTTGGCTGGTAAGTTGATTGCTTTTGAGTTGAGCGAATTTGATGATGCCCTTCCCAAGGTTGAATCTGCATTTAAGGCTACTACTTCCAAAAGAGATAGAAAGAGATACGATCTGGGTGAGAGTTCATCTAGAAAGACATTCAAGTATGAGGATGATATCAGACAGATTGAAGAAGAAGAAAGAGAGCTAGAAGAGTTGGAAGCACTTATTTTCAAAAGAGTACCGAAAGGAAAAGGTAAGTATGAAGGAAAATTGCCTCTTAAATTTTTTTCTTGCAATAAAATAGGTCATTTTGCATTAAGGTGTCCGGAAAGAGCTCCTAAACCAAGACATAACAAGCCTAGATTTCAAAAGAAGTGTTACTATGTTGTTGATGAAGGTGTAACAGATGATGAATCTGACAAAGGAAATAGAAGTGATGATGAATGGGTATTTATTGCTATCAAGGAAAATAATCTTGTACCTACTGAATCTGCTAGTTGTACAAATGTGGAGAAATCCCTAGCTACTTGAGTTGAAGAAAAAGATGAATGGGTGATTTATAGTGGATGTTCACATCATATGATAGGATATAACAATAAGTTTCTAAGCTTGGAAAAGTATGACGGTGGTGTTGTGAGATTTGGTGATAATACAGTTGGTGTGATCCGTGGAAGAGGATGCATTTCTCTTGATGGTGAGCATAATACTGATGATGTTCTATATGTGGAAGGCTTGAAGCATAATCTTTTGAGTGTAGGTTAGATGGTTAATAAGGGATACAATCTTCAGTTCAAGGATGGAAAGTGCAGAATATTGAGTTATGGAAATGAAATCGCATCAGGTACAAAAATAAAAGGTAATATCTTTCACTTGAGTGTTGCTAGTAAAAGTTGTCTGATTGCTCAAGTTGATGAAAGTTGGTTGTGGCATAGGAGAATGTGTCATGTTAACTTTGATAATATTGTCAAGATAAGTTCCACTAAGGCTCTGAGAGATCTACCTAAGTTGGTGAAACCTACTAATGCAATATGCAAGGAATGTCAGTTGGGAAAGCAAACCAAAATTTCATTTCGAAGTAAAAAGCATTGTTCAATTGAATTATTAGAGCTTTTGCATACTGATGTGTGTGGTCCCTCTAAGGTCAAGAGTTTACAAGGTTACAAGTATTTCATGTTACTCATTGATGATTATTCTAGAATGGTGTGGGTTACTTTCTTAAGGGATAAATCTAAAGCACTAAAAAAGTTCAAGATCTTTAAAGCTATGGTTGAGATAGAGACAGGTTTGAAGATTAAATGTCTGAGATCAGATAGAGGTGGTGAATTCACTTTTGTTGAATTTAATTCTTTTTGTGAAGAACATGGAATAAAGAGACAATTATCTGCACCACGAACCCCTCAGCAAGTGGATTTGTGGAAAGGAAGAACAGAACAATTGAAGATGTTGCTAGAAAAATGATGTTGGAAGGAAATGTCCCTCATATCTATTGGAGAGAAGCTATGAGTATTGTTGTGTACACACTCAATTGGGTACAAATCAAAGGTGATATTGGTAAGACCCCTTTTGAGCTATGGACTGGTCAAAAGCCTACTGTTAAATACTTCGAGATATTTGGAAGCAAATTTTATATTAAGAGAGATGAAGACATAGGAAATTTTGATGCTAGGAGTGATGACGGTATCTTTCTGGGTTATTCTACCAAAAGCAAGGCCTGCCAGTGTTACAATAAAAGATTGAAGAAAATGGTTGAAAGTACAAATTTCAAGGTTGTTGTAGACTTAGGTACACCATCCAGAACCTATGGATATGATTTTGATGATCAAGATGATAGTACAAACCAAGGAAAGCAAGATCAAACTACAAGTCAAGTGCAAATCAATCTGATGAATCAAGAGAATGGAGAAGAAGGAGAAACTAGTGGAAGCATAGCAGAGAGATCAGAAGAGCCTGAAGTTGAAGAACATCCTAACAAGACTTTGAGGTATGTAAAATTGAATCATTCAAAAGATCAGATTATAGGTGATAAGAACAAAGGAATCCAAACTAGGAGAAAGATTGCAGAAGAATACTACTTGATTTCAAAGACTGAACCTACTAGTGTGAATGAAGCATGTAAAGATGAGCATTTGGTTGAAGCAATGAAAGAAGAGTTAAAACAGATTGAAAAGAATGATACATGGATTCTTATTCCCAGACCTAAGGATAAGAATGCCATTGGAACCAAATGGGTCTTTAGAAACAAACTGAATGAGCAAGGTGAAGTGGTTAGAAACAAAGCAAGATTGGTATGTAAAGGATATTCATAGATGGAAGGAATTGATTTTGAAGAGACCTTTGCCCCTGTTGCTAGAATTGAAGTTGTAAGATTATTTCTTGCCTATGCTACTCACAAGAACTACAAATTTTATTAGATGGATGTCAAATCAACTTTTCTAAATGGTGAATTGGAAGAAGAAGTGTATGTTGAGAAACCTGAGGGATTCCAGTTAACTGATAAGGAAGATATGGTGTGTCAGTTGAAGAAAGCACTGTATGGACTCAAGCAAGCCCCTAGAGCATGGTATGCAAGATTGGATAAGTATTTGTTGAAGCTTGGATTTAATAAAGGTACTGTTGATAGTAATTTGTTTTTCAAGATTGATCATGATAAAGATCTGATTGTTGAAGTCTTTGTTGATCATATCATTTTTGGAGGAAAAGATGGTTTGTGCATGAAGTTTTGCTAATGAGATGCAGAATGAATTTGAGATGTCTATGATTGGTGAGATGAAATTATTTTTGGGATTACAAATCACTCAGTTAGATAAAGGAATTTTTATATCTTAGTCCAAGTAGGTGAAGGAATTGATGAAGAACTTCGGTATGGAAGATTCAAAGCCAGTTGGTGCACCCATGGTGACCAGATGCAAGTTGACAACAAAAGATGATTCTCCAAAAGCAAATCTGACAAGATACAAATCAATGATGGGTGAATTGTTGTATTTAACTCAAACTAGACCTGATATCATGAATGTTGTATGTATTGTTGCAATATTTCAAGTTGATCCGAAGGAATCTCATGTGACTGTCGTGAAGAGAATTTTTAGATACTTGAAGGGAACTGTTGATTTTGGCCTATGGTATCCTAAAGATGATGATCTTACTTTAAGTGCCTTTACTGATGTTGATTGGGCAGGAGATGTAAATGACAGGAAAAGTACTAGTGGTGGAGCATTTTCCATGGGTAAGAAGCTAATTTCATGGGTGAGTAAGAAGTAGAATGTCATTTCCTTGTCTACTGCAAAGGTCGAATACATTGATGTTGCTAAAAATTGTACTCAAGTCTTATGGATGAAGCAGATATTGAAGGATATCAGAATTGTATATAATGATCCTATTGCTATATTCTGTGATAATTCAAGTGCTATTAATATTTCTAAGAATCTAGTGTTGCATTAAAAAACAAAGCATATATCTATCAAGTTTCACTTTCTAAGGGAGAAGGTAAGTGAAAAGGAAGTCAAACTAGAGTATGTGCCTACTAAGGAGTAGATTGCAGAAATTTTTACAAAGTCATTGCCTAAGGATACTTTTGAGCATCTCAGAGGGAAGTTAGGGGTGATTAACCCTCCTAATCATAACTAAGGATGCATTGCATTGCATCAGTCTGTGCATTTCATAGTCATATCTTGTTTTAGATTGATGTTGTGGTGGTATGTTTTTTATTTCTCGTGAGATTATTTTCTAGATTAAATATTCATGCTTTATATTGCTTTATAATTTCTAAATTAGTTTTCTTTGAAAGCTGTGAGTTTAATTTATGTTGTTGTTATTGTTGTTTCTAGGAAGTGGTAGTTCCTATCACCAACATTATTTCAATATTTAATAGGTTTATTTCCTAGATGCATTTCATCCCCACTCAGCTCACGACTCTCACCCCTTCGATTGGAATATAGCCACGACACCTCTTGCAAGCTTACACCCCCAGTTTGACACGTATAGACCAAACTGAAATTCATTATAAAGTGTTAAATATTTCTTATTATTTGTACCCAGTCTTGGCCTATCATTTTGGAATTATTGTCGGGGAGAGGTGTCAAAGGCATGTTAGCACGATGAATTGAGTTAGGACCATTGCGCCTCAGTGAAAATCTATGCAATTGTTGACCTCGTTTAGATGATTAACCTTGGTTTGCTTTGTTTTAAATCATATAGATGCATTGTTTGAGGTAGCTCTTAGAAATTAAAGAACTACTTATATATTGACTAATTGTTGTGAGTTGATAAGAAGAAGTAATATTGAAGAAACAACACACAAATATAAAAAAAATTGCATTTTCAAGATAGTACAGACAGATCAATTTTGGGAGAAAAATGCTTCAAAAATGAAAAATCTAAAATTGATGGGGAAATCGTGTCAAAACAAGTTGAAGTTTTAGTATCCCCTCTACTTAATGAATGCAACATAGATGATCCTGATCTCCCATTTCCATTGTCACAACCATCTATAAATATTATTCATGTAATTGAACAAGAACAAATCATTGATGAATTTTGAAAACAATGGAATTTGATGAAGATTTAACCAGTTGTTGTTTTGATTATTGCAAGGATGAAGATAAATGCACATGCCAAGTTGTTCAAGGGGACATGATGAAGGAGATGCAAGCTACGAGTGAGCCTCGACATGATAAAGTTGAAAGTGCAAAAATATTATTTGTAACTCAAGGACAACTTCACAAATCAAATGTGGAAGATTCAGGTATACTTAATGATTTTGAAATGTCTTATCATTCTATTGGATTAAACAACCCACATGTTTCTTAAAAAAATGCTTCTCCATCTAGTATGTATGGTGAATGGAAACAATCTCCATACTACCAAGAATGGAAAAATAAATGCTCACAACAACCACACTACCCATCATTACCATCTCTATCATCTTTATTATACCTGTCCTACTTAATCCCACCCACTCTATATCCACAACAAGTATTACCATTATCATTATCCCATTCATACCATCAACTATCCATTTCCACATATCCACCAAGTCCAATCATAATGCCTAATAAATCATTACATAATAAGGTAGTTCAAAATGTATATAATATTAATGAGATCTCAAGAATCCCTTTTCATTTTATTAATGTGCTTAAAATTGGTGAATCGCAAATGAAATTTGTATATACAATTGAAGGATGTGATTTCAATTTTATTGAATTAGAAGAACACTACGATCAATTGAACAATAATCAATTTAGTTCTTGTCTATTTAATAAATCACAACCTTTAGAGGAAATTCCCGCACATAATGTAACACTTCAATTTGAGTCTAATTTTACCATGGGACTTATAAATGTGTGTGTTGGAATTAATCATTGGATGAGGAATTTTGAACTTTACACATTAATAATTCAAGAAATGTGTGAAATAAACAATGAACAATTACAAGATCTATCTATTAATGTGTTTATACCCAAACATATACAAGTTTGGAGGCCTATGATCAAAATACGTATTCCTCACACACTTATTGATTTAGGCCCACCAATAATTATTTAAGCAAAACTCTATGAATTTGAATGCATTAATGACCATAATACAAAATAATGATTGTTCATTGACAAGAATCAAGATTTTTAATATATGCATGTCTTTGTCATTCTTGATTCTTTGGATTATCTTGAAATGACTATTCATTAAACACGCTCAAGGTACTATTTAATGTATCCTTGTATTTCTTGATTCCTTGGATTACGCTAATACCCTCATGCTTTTGCAGTAAGAAATTAAGTTGGGGGGGAAGAATCCTCTTGAATTTTTGAAATGTTTGGTTGATTTTTTATCATGTCTTCATTAATTGTTTCATTGGTGCTTGTGATAAAACCATGTGTGAGCTTTGGACCAAACCAAGGTATGCATTCTTGTGTTGATTGGAATTTCATTTATATTACGTTTACACAAGAATTGATTTTCGTTCATCCATTTTATTATTATTAAATATCTATTCATAGATATAACGTTACCATTCATTTTCTAATCAATAAATCAATTAAAATGGTGAGGTTATTAAATGGATGATATTGTATTACTATACTTGATATGCTTGGTCATGAGAATATGGTTACAGGTCTTTTATCATGGTGACCCAACCCTTTTGCACCAATACCAATTGATGATGCATCTCTACATGAGCATCCAAATACATACCTTGTTGGCCTTGCTAGTTATATGGAACACTTCAAGTTTCCTTTGTGCTTCACTATTAGAGATTACAAGAGGATTTTTGGGTGGGGTGTCCAACATTTATTGACACAAGTTCTCTTTGATATCAACTTTGATGCTAGGCCATCTGGAGGAAAATATGCAACTTGGTGTAACCATGAATCTTGCAGTACCATGTTCTTGGCTAATTCTTCACAATCCTCACATTCAAAGACAACTTGAAGACATGCAGGGGACATATACAAAGCTTGAACATCATCTAATGCCAATCACTGCACTTCATCATGAGGATTGATTCATCCACCCATCTAAAGTTATATGGATTAGTGGAGAAACTCCATTGTCTTTCCATTTCCTTTTCCTTGGAGGATTGCTTCTATTGTAATTAATTCTTCTAACCAAGTGATTGGGCTAGTTCTACAGTTAGCTTTCAGATATGGTGGCATGAGCTATATGAGATAAGGAATTTTTGTAAGTAATCATGCTATGAGGATATGCATGGTCAATCTTGATGAAGGTACATTTCTAGTTTTGGTCATCATTCCAAAGCTCTTCATGCAACCAATTTCATCAGTGTCTTTCGTTGAAGGGATTAAAATGAGACTTTCATATGGACGTTTCATTTTCTTTGGTCATTATGGAAAAAATGAAAAAAAAAATGAAAAGGAAAAGAAAAAAAAGCAATAAAAGATCCAACAATGAAAACCTTCAGGCATTATTGGCCAGTTAGTATCTGAAAATTGGATTCTGGCTAGTATTAACTGCAGAATAAACTTAGAAGTGAAAACCAGTTTTTTGGCACTTCTAGGCAGTGACAAGGTGAAAACCACAAGGAATTCTAGAAGTATGTTCATCAAGATTAAAATGACGCTAAAAAAAAAGAAGAAAAAGAAAAATGGGTATACTCAAATGCTTATACAGTTTTTCAACTCTATTTTGAGTTCTTGTAACACCTCCTATCACTCACTTGTATTGATGTGCTCCATTTTGTTGTGGTCTCCATTCCTTTGATCACCCATTGCATGCATTACACATTTAGTTGAGGTGCTTATAGAAATGTTGTAAGAACAACTACCATTAGTCTGAGATCTATAATGCTTCCATGGGACAAAGATATTTCAGGTGTTGTAGTTTTCATCACAATTTTGGTTCCTTCCTTGCTGGCAATTCACAGTTGTCGCATTGCATTGGCTACCTAACCTTGGCATCAATGGACATGCAAGTTGGTAAAACAATCAATTTTATTTTTCATTATTTTATCTCTTAACTTTATTAATATTTCTTATTATATTAATCATATGTCCAACATCCATACCTACCTTCTTCTTGTTTCCTGAGGATGGTCAACCCTTTTAAGTTGGGGGGAGGTAGGTATACCATCCTTACTACCTATTCTTTCATCCATTACTTCTCGTTATCCTTATTATCCCATTATAGTATTCATTCTTTTCACCCCCTCATAATCATCCTTATTACCTATCATTTCACCCATTTCAGATCGCTAATGAATGTCAAACATAAATTTTTCATGACCCCTCCTATATAGCATTTCAAAAAATGATGCTATGAAAAATGACAAAAAAAAAGAGAGAAAGGAAAAAAATTATTAAAAAAATAAAAAATAAAAAAAATTGAAAACAATGAAAATGAAAAATGAAGAAAATAAAAAGTTGAAGAAGGTACAATAGTTAAACTAAAGGTACAAGAGAGGATTGCAGGAGGACGTGCAATATGCTAAGTTGGGGGGAATGATGGGAGCCATTCATGTCTCATTTTATGTCACATTTTAGCCATTTTCATTGCCTTCAATCCCATTCCAATATTCCATTTTTATTTCATTCCATACCATTTTACCATTTTATGTTGCATATAGTTAAATATAACTAAGTGATATATAATATAGTTTTTAGATAAAATATATGAAAACAAAGATTAGATTGTATTTACTAATATTTGCTTCCATTATCTTGAGAAAATAATTTGCAGCATTTTGATGGAGAGAACAAAATTCCTATTGGTCACAAATTTACTTGACAACAAGTAATTTCCACCATTAATCTATTTTGATGTAATTATTTGTTGTGTACTAAAAATTAGCTATTTTGTTATAACAATAAATAATTTATATTCGTACTCATATGGTATGAAATTATTTGTTGTTATAACTAATAAATTTGTGATGCACATATGCTAAACAATTAGCTATTTTTATGGAACCATAAACTCCTATACTTGTGGCTAGATTTGTTCCAACCCATAAGCCACAAATAATTCCAAAAGACATGGCAAGAGAATAGAATCAAATGCTACAAAATAGGGTTGGAAAAATAGGAGAAAATGCTACAAAATAGGATAACAAAAATAATAATTGGTGGAGGAGAATAACATATGAATAATATTGTGCAACATGAATAGAATTTGTTATATGCATTTTCATTATATAAAGGCAATGTCATAGATGAGACAGGGGTAGCAGATTATTGTAGGATACTTTGGCATAAGAATATTTTTGTAGTAGATTTTATGTATGCAGACTTTGTAATATTTTGGAATGAATAAAACAATATTATTCCAATCAAGACACTGTAGAAGGTTGTTTGTGCTCCCACACCGGGCGTACTGAGGAGGCAGGATCCACTTCTTGAGATGTTTGGTGATTTATATTATATTAGATGTGTGTTTCTTTATGTTCTTTAGTAAATATCATTTCTATTCTATTTGCAAGTGTGATTTGTTGTTAATTTCTTGTGAGATTATTTTCTAGATTAAATATTCATGCTTTATATTGCTTTATAATTTCTAAATTAGTTTTCTTTGAAAGTTGTGAGTTTAATTTCTTTTGTTGTTATTGTTGTTGCCAGGAAGTGATAGTTCCTATCACCATCACTATTTCAATATGTAATAGGTTTATTTCCTATCTACATTTCATCCCCACTCAACTCATGACTCTCACCCCTTCAATTGGCATATAGCCACAACACCTCTCGCAAGCTTACGCCCCCGAATTGACACATATAGACCAAATTGAAATTCATTATAAAGTGCTAAATATTTCTTATTATTTGTACCCAGTGTTGGCCTATCACTCATGGTTGGCAATTTTCTCTTGTGTGTACATGTTTTTCTTGTTCTTGGCCGACAAGGTGTTGAAGCATGTTGTGGATCTTTAAGGAGAAATTAATTGAAGTGTCTTCGTTCTTGAGATGTTGATTTGGCTCCTCACTAAGCTGTGGCCAACCTTGGTTGATTCACATTAATAATCTTTAAAGTTTTGGGCTGACAATTTATATTCATTTTATTATTTTTATTGAGGCTGACATGAAGGGATGAAATATATTGTTGTGGATATATAAGAGAAATTGTTTATTTGAATTGAAAGGCGGAAGAGTGTGCGAGTGTATGCCAAAGTGTGCTTCTATGTGTGTATGTGCAAATATCATTCAAAGACAAAGTAGAGTGTGAAGAAGTGTGTAGAAGAGTGAAGAATTGTTCATGTTCTTAAACAGAACTATAATCAGGCATTGGTATATGTTATTTACTCAATTCAAAATCTAGATGGTTGTAATCCAAATCTCTCTGGAAGATAGTGTGTCTTCTCTTGTAATTGAGCAGTGAGCTCTAGGCAATGTGCCTGAATGCAAGTGCATTCCCCATATTTCATTTTCATTATACTTTTAATAGGGTGTAATCTTGTGCACTGACCTCCACCGTGGTTTTTCCCCTAACAGGGTTTCCACGTTAAAAAATCTTGGTGTTATGTTTGTTTCTGATGTGTTGATGATTTATGTTTTCATGGTTACTAATCAAATCTGAGAATAAAGTTGATAAGTTAGATAAGTTTTGAATTTCTGGGACAACTGATTCACCACCCTCTCAATTGTCTACCCTTGTATTGCCAACAAATTAATGATGCTTAAACCTTGTTATCAATATGAATTTTATCTCATTTGATGTTGTTTCATTGATGTTATCTCAGTTGATGTTATTCATGGTGATATACTGCATAAATGAGAATAGATGGTTATTGAATTATTGTTATTCTAATTTTGATATGTTTAAGTATACTACTTATGTTGTGAACATTTTACTACCAAGAACATGTGTCAATGGATGCACGTATATGAACCATTCCTTGAGGCAAAGGAGAAGTATCACTCGGGAGAGAAGCTTGGATAGGTAACTGGTAAAGTAAACTATCTGAGCATACACACACATCACCCTAGATTGAGTGAACTGAGTCAGTTTGTGTGGGTAATGGTTATGTTATCCTTAGCCAATGGGTTTTCATTTGAGAGTCTTGTTACTTCTGCATGTTGTATTGGGTGATGTTTATCTATTTGATTTTTGAGTTCTTCCTTATGGCAATGTGTTGAATGTGCTTGGGTTGAGTCTTTGGGTTTTGTGAATGGTTACCTTTATGTCATTTCATATAAACATAAAATGTAGCATGATTATAGGAATATACATATAAATACATATACATAGAGCATGTATGAGAGCATTGGAAAATACACATATATGTGAGTAGAAATACTCACCGAGGTGCATACATGAGGAAATGACTATGCGTGTATATACATATGTGCGGGAATAGACACTAGGTCATGATCATTATATGTCAAATAGATTACTCAATTATCATATTACCATATAATGAATATACTTGTGTATATATACACAAATACACTTACAAGCATTAATGCTTATTGGAGAAGTGCACATATGTATATATAATATAAAGTATATGTGTATAAAAATATACACGTATTATTATTTGCAGTATAAGATAATAAGAGATATACATCCGACATAATGTGGATATTAATAATAATATTATTTTTATTGCCTTCCGTATTTATATATATAGGATAAATACATATGTGAATATATATTAAATATTATATATATTACAATTATATATGTCTAATATATGAAAACTATAAACATATATATATATATATGATGAGGGTGCAACCTGAGACACAAAAATTTAAGTACAAAACTAGAGAATAATTTTATTATTCAAAAAATTTACTTCTTACATGTAGAGGATCACAAATCCTCAAGCTCTGCAATACATGCAAGCTATACAAAATTACAGCCGCCACAAAATCCCCTTTTGCAGCATGCGAACTCTTTTTTTCCCCAAAAAGCTACAAAAATCAGAAAATCCCCCCCATAAATAGCTCATTTTCTGTTTTGGAGCCAAACAACATTTTAATCATCATATTTTGGTGGTTTGGCGCCACAAATTACAATTTGAAATTCAAAATTTAAAACATCATTCAAAAATTAGCACATTTTGAAAGTGTACCAACTTCCGAGGGCCATAAATTTTGATCCGGGACTCCGTTTTTTGAACCGTCAGAAAGGTCTCGAAGTCAAGAACGTGCTCAAAATCCACTATGCCAATTTCAACAAGTTTTTGGGCCGTTTCAGGGCCATTTAGTTCCTCAAACCTGATCTAGAAGGTTTTCAAGTGCATTTCTGGGAGACTGAAACTACAATATCATTCAAACCAGGAATGCTCTCAGCCTGATTATTTCACCAATCTTCTTATTTTTCCATTATGAATCCTACCATATATTTTTTTGTCCTCAAACACCTTCAAATTCCAATACCTACTAAAAATAGCAATTGACTAGAAAAAGTAGAAAAGCAAAACTAAAAGTGGGGATTTATATTATGACAAAAAGGGTATCCAAAAATGCAAAGACATCTACAAAAGGCTAACCAAAGGAAACATAAATGGAATTCATATTTTTGGGTGATGCAAGATTGCCCTTACACCATTGGATGTTCCTACATCAAACAACCAGGGTAATTTGAGAAATGACCCTATCACATCTTAGATGGTTGAGGAAAACCCAAATGATCAACCTCTACCTTAGACAGCCAGGATGAGTCTTCCACAGGCCTTCCTCTGCACTTCACCATATATTCTTCATATTTCCTATTTTTGGTACTCCTTCCCACATGGCTATCTAGGATTGCTTCAATCTCCTCCTTCTCTGAAGTAGATGTTGGAATGCCACACTGTTCCATTGTTGGTACTTCCTCTAGGCCACCTTCAATACTCTATCAAATCTGAAATGTTGAACACATGGAAAATGTTGACTCCATCTAACAACTCTACCTCATATGTGTTCCCTGAATCATGCCTCTTCAAAATTTTACAGGGACTGAACTTCTTCATCTTCAATTTGTTATAGGTTCCCACTGGAAACCTTTCTTTCCTTAAGTGGACCATCACTTCATCACCTACCTAAAACTCCTTATTCCTCCTCTTCTGATCTACCTTAGCCTTATACTGCATATTCATCTAATTAATATTTTCTCTTACCTATTCATGTACATTCTTGATGTGCTCTGCAAATTCTTCGGCTTTAGCACTAGTCTTCTTCTCTTGGTCCATCTTCCTTAATTATGGAGCAGTTCTGGGACTACCTCCATACACAATTTAGAATGGTGATATTCCCGTACTCCTATTGACAAAATTATTGTAAGCAAATTTTGCCTAGGGTAAGATCAGGTCTCATCCCTTGGGTTTATCTCCTACCAAACATCTCAGTAGGTTACCCAGACTTTTGTTCACAACCTCAGTCTATGGATGGTGTGTAGAACTAAACTTCAACTCTGTCTTCAACTTTTTCCACAAGGTCCTCCAAAAGTATCCCACAAACTTGGTATCACGATTTGAGACTATACTCTTTGAAAAACCATGTAGCCTCACCACCTCTCTAAAGAACAAATCAGTGATGTGGAATGCATCATGGGTCTTCTGGCATGGAATGAAATGCGTCATCTTTGAAAATTTGTCAACTACCACAAACATTAAATCATTCCCTCTCTACATCCTTGGCAAGCCAAGAATAAAGTCCATACTTATATCTTTCCAAGGCCTCTCTGGTATAGGTAAGGGCTGATACAACCTTGTATTCTGGCTCACTCCCTTAGCCATCTGACACACCCTGCAACTCTACACAAACATCTTCACATCTTGTGAAAATTGAGGCCAATAATAATGCTCGTTGATAATGGCAATAGCCTTATCCTGACCAAAATGTCCTACCATTCCTCCATTGTGCTTCTCCTTTATCAGGTTCTCCCTCATGGAACTCCTCGGGATACACAATTGACTTCCTTTAAACAACATGCCATCCTAGATTATGAAATCCAGCCACCCTGTCTTGTCAACTGTAACAGGCTCCTTGCAAGCTTTCCAAGCCTTTGCAAAATTAGGATCCTTAGGGTACAATGTCTTGAGTTTATTGAAGCCAACCACTTCAATCTGCATCTCATTTAATATTTTTTTCCTCCTACTTATGGCATTTTCAACCCTATTCGACCTCCCACTCCTATGTTTTAAAACAAAGGTATAGCTTTGGAAAAATTCTACCCATTTTATATGCCTCTGATTTAATTTTCCCTGACTATTCAGGTATTGTAATGCTTGATGATCAGTAAACAAAACAAGCTCTTTGGAAATAGATATTGTCTCCATTTCTTTAATGTTTGAACTATTGCATAAAATTATTGATCATATACAGAGTACTTTCTCTTTGCGTCATTTAAATTTTCACTAAAGTAGGCAATGGGCTTACCTTCTTGGCTCAACACTGCTCCAATGGCACAACCACTGGCGTCGCAATCCACCTGAAACACCTTATTGAAATATGGAAGGGCTAAAACTAGTTGCTCTGTCACTTTTTTCTTCAATAGATCAAAACTCTTCATTGCTCCAATGCTCCACTTGAACTCTTTTCTATTCCCTCCCATTGTTTCAGTCAGGGGTGCACAAATACTACTTAAGTTTCTAATGAACTTTTTGTAAAAACTATCCAAACCATGGAAAGATCTCACCTTAGTAGTAGTTCTTGGGGTAGGCCATTCCAGAATAGCCTTCACCTTCTCTAGGTCCATATTGAGACCTTTTGTCGAGACAAAAAACCCCAAGTACACTAACTCCTTCACAAAACTACACTTCATATCAATCAACAATTTCTCTTCTCTCAACTTTTCAAAGACTACAAATATGCATCAAATGCTCACCCAGGGAATTATTGAATATCATAATATCATCTAAGTACACAATAACAAAATTCCCTAGAAACTCTTTCAATACCTCATTCATGAGCCGCATGAATGTGCTCAATGCATTGGTTAGCCCAAAGGGCATGACTAACCACTCGTACAGGACAACCTCTTTGGTCTTGAAGGCGGTCTTCCATTCATCTCCCTCCTAAATCTGGATCTGGTGATATCTGCTCTTCAAGTCAATCTTTGTGAAGTACTGCGCTCCACTCAAATAGTCCATCAAGTCATCCATCCTTGGCAAGGGAAATCTGTATTTGATTGTTATCTTGTTTATGGCTCGGGAGTCTGTGCACTTTCTCCACTCCCCATCCTTCTTCGGTGCTAGTACTACAGGTACTGCACATGGACTCAAACTCTCTCAAATCAAACCCTTTCTCAACAACTCCTGAACTTGTTTGTTCAACTCCTCATTTTTTGCAGGAGTCATTCTATGAGTTGCCTTATTTGGAAAACTAGCTCTAGGGATCAATTCAATCTGATGACTGATCTTCCTCACTGGTGGTAAACCCTCAGGTACATTATCAGAAACAATCTCTTGAAACTCACCCAATAACCCAAAAACTTCTACTAGCACATTCTCACTATCCTCTTTATCCCTTCTAGGAATCAATGCATAACACATATGCTCATGCTTCATTCCTTCTAAAAATTTCCTTCCATCAACATAACAAACCCTAGCACTACTACATACCTTTTCTTTGGCCTCCTTCAGGGATTTTAGCTTATGGCAGACTCCATCCTTCGTCAAGGAATAAGTGTTTGCATGGCCATCATGTATAGCTTGTCTGTCGAACTGCCACGACCTCCCCAACAACATGTGACATGCATCCATGGGGATGATATCACAGAGTACCTCATCATGATAGCTCCCAATTTTGAACTTCACCAGGCACTGCTCATTGACCAGAAATTTGTGATCTTTCTACAGCTATGCAATATAATACGGATGTGGATGCCTTTCCCTCTTCAGCTTTAGTTTTGCAACCATCTCTTTTGACACCAGATTATCGATGCTCCCACTATCAATAATGACATCACAACATTTGCCTTAACATTTGCATCTTGTGTGAAACAAATTCTTCCTATGTTTTGGCTCCTTCTCTTCAGTCAATAGGGCTCTTCTCACCACTAGGGCTCCTCCCCTTTCAGCATCATCTGAATGCTTAGATTGAGCCTCCTCATCTGCATGTGCAACCCTTCCACAACCTTTTGACCTTCTGTTTGTCCTTCCTTGGTGTTGAGGGCATTCATAGGCTCGATGCCCTTCTTCACCACATTGAAAAAAAGTACCTTTGAAACCACCTCTTCTAGATCCTTTTCTAGATCTACCTCATCCTCTACCTCTTTGATCACCATTGTTTTGATCACGAGGGCAGTAGAAATTATCAGTCCTCTGTCCTCGGCTGGTACCCACATCACCATTTTTCTTCTCATCCTCATTCCAGCTTCTAGAAGATCGTCCACCACCCTTTCCACTTTGACCTCCTCGTCCTTTTTTCTTGTTATCAAATATTTTGTTCAACTTCCCTTCAACTTTCAAATTGAATTGGTATGCATCCTCAATGGTGGTCATTCTAACCAGGCTTAACTCCTCTTGAATACTTGGTCATAACCCATTAAGATAACATGCTACCTTCTCCTTATTGGCCTCTGCATGGCTTGTTCTAATGATCATCTTGTGAAAATATTATGTGTATTCTTTCACAGATTTTCTCCCTTGCTTCAACCCTTGCAATTTCTTCAATAGATCTAACTCATAGTCCACTGGTATGAACAACTTCTTCAGTTTCTCCACCATGCGATCCCAACTGTTGATCTTTCCTTTTCCCCTTCTATTTCTCTCTAATTGGACCTCTTTCCACTAAATATTTGCATGGCCCTTCAGCTTCATTTTTGCAAACTTAACCCAATCTGGGTCCTCTACTTCTTCATACTTAAAATACTCCTCTAGCTCGTTGATCCAATCTATCAACTCTTTTGGGTCCAAACTTCTACAATAATTGGCGACTTCTATTCTGGGTCTTTTTCCAATCTTCGAAATGGCCCTAATCAGCTACATTTGATCTTGATCAATCGCTTTTTCTTCCTCTTCTACATTTGAATCTCCCACCTCTTCTTCATCCTCACTTTCTTCTCTCCTTCTTAGGTTTAACCCTCTTCTCATTTGTTCCTACAACGCATCAATTTGTCTTTGGAGGGCTCTGAAACCCTTAGCAGCCCATGGATCTCTTCCACCAGCATTTTTTCCACCTCTTCTACCATCACCAGGCATCACTCTTGGAGGCATCTTGAATATCTCGAACCCACAACCACAGTCCTGGTGTGAACTGCCTCACGATCAACAATTTGTCCACAGCCTCAAGAAAACTCGCTCTGATACCACCTGACGAGGGTGCAACCCGAGACACAAAAATTTACACACATAACTAGAGAATAATTTTATTATTCAAAAAAATTACTTCTTACATGCAAAGGATCACAAATCCTCAAGCTCTGAAATACATGTAAGCTACAAAAAATTACAGTCACCACAGAATCCCCTTATGCAGCATGCAAACTCTTTTTTTCCCCAAAAAGCTACAAAAATTAGAAAATCCCCCAATAAATAGCTCCTTTTCCATTTTGGAGCCAAACAACATTTTAATTATCATATTTTGGTAGTTTGGTGCCACAAATTACAACTTGAAATTAAAATTTTAAAACATCATTTGAAAATTAGCACATTTTGAAAGTGTACCAACTTCCGAGAAACATAACTTTTGGTCTGGGACTCTATTTTTCGAACCGTTTCAACCGTTAGAAAGGTCTCGGAGTCAAGAACATGCTCAAAATTTGCTACACCATTTTTAACAAATTTTCAAGCCATTTAGTGCCTCACACCTAATCTAGAAGGTTTTTAGGTGCATTTCTGGGAGACTGAAACTATAATATCTTTCAAACCAGGAATGCTCTCGGCCTAATTCTTTCACAAATCTTCTTACTTTTCCATTCTGAATCCTCCCATATATTTTTTTGTCCCCAAACACCTTCAAATTCTAATACTTGCTAAAAATAGCAGTTGACCAGAAAAAGCAGAAAAACAAAACTAAAAGTGGGGATTTACATTATGATGAAAAGGGTTTTCAGAAATGCAAAGACATCTACAAAAGGCTAACCAAAGGAAACATAAATGGAATGCATATTTTTGGGTGATGCAAGATTTCCCTTACACCACTGGATGCTCCTGCATCAATATATAATTTAATATTATCATTCATCTTTGGAAATCAAATTATTTCCTAATTGGTTTAATATTAATCATTCAACCTTGGAAATTGAATTATTTCCTAATTGATTTAATATTAATCTCTAAACTATGGAAATCGGATTATTTCCAAATCAATTGAATATTTACCATTTAACTATGGAAATCAAATTATTTATAAATCAATTGAATATTTACCACTCAACTATGGGAATCGAAATACCTTATTCAACCTTGTAAATCAAAATATTTATGAATCAATTTATTATATCGATTAACTTTGGAAATGACTTTTGAATCAATGTGTCACTAGAAGAAGTCACAGACTTGGTATTTTGCACATTGAAGTAAATACGTTTCTAACCAAGTCTGTAGCAAAGAGAAAATCCAACACTGTTTGAAGCTCTGTCGATTCATCCTGGTTAATAGGCTATGTGTACATGATTTTTCAAATGACCTTTTCTCTGTATCATCTTTAATATACCATTATAAAATTCTGGCGCCACCTCTATAAACTATTTTTGTCGGTGGAAATTGATTTAATTTCACCATGTGCCATGGAAATTGTCTTCATAATGCTAGTATGAAATAGAGAATGACTCACCCTGCAAATTGTTGAGTGTGGCATGTAATAACCATCACCTCCAGTTTGAAAATGTCCAATGGAAGTGGTGGAAAACCAGATGCCTTTTCAAAAGGAAAGTGTTGGAGGCAAGGCTCTATAAAAAGTTGCCCCAACTTTCCTATTATTCATTCATCATATGCAATCTTATTCATTCATTCGTATTACTCTATCATTTCATTTCACTCATAGTTTGTGATTACCAATCTGTGATGTTTGTCATATGCATATATTTTTGAGTGACATTATCTATAGTCACTCATCATATTTATGAGTGACAATTGATACAGTCAATCTTCATATTTTTGAATGAAATTAGTATTCATCAGTGTTCACATTACATTTCTAAGAGTTGTTTACATTTGGAGTGAAACGTATTCTACCCAAGGAATACATTAGTTCTACTACTATTTTCTGAGAGTGAAAAAGGGGAAATCTTGTGAGGAAATTATCATCATTTGGAGAAACTGGAAACTGGATTGAGCTAGAAGTAAAGGCAAATCTTTCTTCAATTTGGGAAAAGTGATAAATAGGCATGGGGTTTTTACCTTTTTATTATTCACAAGAGATTATTGTGTTTTTTATACTATATGGAATGATTGTTCTATTGAGTTATAGAAGTATTTAATATTTCTTTTGGAAGAAGGAATTGAATCCTGTAGGCTACTTTTATAATGTGTTTTTTTTAAGTACTCCATGATGGGAGAGATTTCTTGACACAAGCAGTTAATTGTACTAGATATGTCAAAAGTGATTACTTGACATTGGTATTTAATCATGCTACATGTAGAACAACATAGGTATTTAATTATACTAGATATGTTTGAACATAGGATGCAATATGTTTATATTTACTACATAGTAGGAGATGAGTGTGTTTTTTAGTTACGTATATACTAGGCTTGATTGAATGCAAGAGTCACTTAAGGTACACCCAACTAAGTTATTAGTTCAACTCAGAAATCTTGTGTTACTCCAATGATAAGCATGGGAGTGGGCTTTTGTACTTACTTGCTTAATGGATTCATTACTCTAGTAGATTGTTTTGTAGATAGGTTATCTGGGATGACAGACTATCCACTGAAGGATATACCTAGCTCTTAAATTCTCCTAGGAGAGGGAATCCAGTATGGGAGAAAGGGATTAATATGCTTACACTTAAGTTGATTTATCCAAGAATGTAGGTTACCTAGGATGATGGATTATCCATAGAAGGAATACCTAGCTTTTGCACTTATCAGTTAAGTAATTAATTCCAAGTAGATTATTATGGTTTTAGGTTATCTAGTATGATGGACTATCCATTGAAGGAAATACCTATGCGTAACTGAAGATAGCCTTAAGTCAAATCAGCCCTGAGTAGTGTATGTGATAGATGAATCTCAATCGTTTACTGAATTAAAACTCTTAGATCAAAGTAGTGTGAATGTACAAGACTCCACTCTAGATTTTGTGACTCCTTTCTAGGTTCTGTGACTTTTGAGACTACACTGTCAGTTCACCATGATCCAGTATTACATGCTAGTTCAAGATTGTGGGATTACAAGGTTCTAGTTATGTAGGACACAACACTATGCTCAGTTGGTTTTCATTATTGGATACTCTACCAATCTCTTCATTCAAAGGGAAGGTCCATCTATTGAATGATAAATGTGAAGGGGACCACATTATGAGTCTGTGGTTGGTAGAAAAGTGCTTGAGTGATGCTTCTCCTCCACAACAAGTGACAGAAGAACCGAGATTTGAAAGGAAAGATCCTGGAGCATCTTACAACTATTTGTTCTAAAGCTCATTCGAGCTACATTTGTAAAGGTATGTATCCTTGTTATGTGTACTTATGAAATTATTGTAATGAAAGTGGAATATTTATTGTAATATGATATGACATCTTGTTCATGTATTTTCAATAAAAGAAAAGAAAAAATTTAATGCAATGACTTGTAGCACATTAATTTGCTTGTATGATGTAAATTTTGAATTTTTTACTATACTGAAGGGTCGGGTCATTACATGTGGCATCAGAGCTACCAGGTTTAGCACTGAAACCTATGAGATCATTACACAACAATGTGTAAACCTTATCTAAAGATAA
This sequence comes from Sequoia sempervirens, assembly GCA_007258455.2. Lineage (NCBI taxonomy): Eukaryota > Viridiplantae > Streptophyta > Pinopsida > Cupressales > Cupressaceae > Sequoia > Sequoia sempervirens. The sequence goes on along the minus strand of VDFB02000007.1, from coordinate 242,813,431 downwards.
TGGTTGAAAATTTCTTGTGCCACAATGGTAAGAGAAAAATAACTTAGGGAAGTGAAGAGGAAAACGATATCCCTAGTAACTGGTATAAATTGGGACTAGTTAAGACTCATCCCTAGAGTGGGAACTCTTAAACCAACAACTTATGATAATACCTAGGATTGTGGAAGATTAAGCAATCAGGTTATGTAGGAAGGTTAGGATGAATAACCAGTATATACCTTTATCCAATGAAATAGTTTTATGAATCTAAGGTAATTGAAAGGAATGAGATAACCCTTTTATAGTAGCAAACTATAGTTGTAAAGAGTCAGGAGCTTTTGGATTTGGTAAAAACAACTATGAATCTATGCATATGCAAATTTGACATAAATTATATTGAAGTGGGAAGTCAATGAAGGAAGTAACCACAAGGGTTGGAGAACTCTTGACATAAACCTAATTCTTGGGTAAAGATAGGATCTTGCAAAGAAAGAGTTAGTACCTGAGGAATAAGGAAAAAATACTAAAATGGTCAGAAGCAAAGTAATCAACAATGTGGGCAAGATTCCACCTACCAAAATCAATAAGATTATCAAAGTTTTATTTATGATGTGAAAAAGAGACCAAACAACTTTGGTATCTCTAAAAGTTATGAAAGAATAAGATTCCAAGCATTGTAATAAAGTCACTTGGAAAGGAGAATATGGGAAGAAAGAAACCTAAAGTGGTAAGTCAAGAAGGTTTAACTAGAGGTTTGAATATAGATTAGTTGGAGTAGAAGCTGAACTCACCAACATGTCAACAAAAAAATCAACATTTGTTTAGAGGTTCCAAAAGGAAACAAAATACAATAAGCACTATATGTCAGAACAATAGAATTTGCAAGGGAAACAACATTCTAAGTAGAAAGGTACATTAACCAATGAGGTTTTGTAAGTATGGATTATCCTCCACAAAAAGGATAATTGGAAGAGTATTTGGGAATAAAAGTGTGTCTCTTAAGTTGTTGATTATTCATTAGATCTCCTATTAGACGATCCAAAATGTTGAATCTAAGAGATAGAAATCAACGATGAATAAAACTTTGGGAAAGAGTACATATTTGAGGTATTCCATAAGGAAAGGTAAAGACAATGGAAAGGAAACAACATGGAATTACAAATTCTTTCAAAGAAGCAAGTGTTGCTAGGAGTTCAACTTTGAAGTAGATCAAAAAATGTGGAAACACTAAGGGGGGAAGGAAGAGAGTGGATTGACTCGAGATAAGTACCTCACCCAACAAAAAATGTGGGTATGTTCTTAGTTTGGAAGAACTAATGAATTCTTCGCAAGTCATAACGACAATTAATTCATGCATTTTATGACCACAAGGAAAAGGTATTGGGATTTTTGGAGTAAGATAAATGGAAGGTTCAAGGGTTATGACCTATTATCATCCCATACCTTATGATTATCTGATTGGAAAATCAAATAATATTATCATTAATGCCTTGGAAAAGGATAGGCGGGTAATTTGAACATAATAAGGAAGATCATTGCCGATGGGAGTGGCAAGGGAGTATCTAGATTACTCATGATTGGAAGAAAGTGTCTCTACCTTATATAGGGGAAGTAGATAATGATGTTATTTCTATACATAAGTAGTAATACTACATATTATGAAATGTATCCATGTCATAAAGCAACTTGACACGGTAGCTTACTATGCTAATAGACCTAAGGATGAAAAGGATTATCCATAGGCCATAGAGATGGAATGGAAAATAAGGTAGGATATGATGCTATGCAAATGCATCAATTATCTTTACCTGATTAAACACTTGATCACTACCTTACTCTTTAATGAAACCCTAGGTTTGTAATAACCTAATTGGGACAAGAAGTTCATTCGAATAAAGAGAGAGATCTTAGGATAAGATGTAACCTATTATGTTGGGTTATGTACTTGACTAATCTTTAACACCTTGAAGTTGGGAATAACTTGGTTGAGTTGTACATTTGGTCTTGATTGGGACATATAGGATAGAGAAACCTATAATATTAGACTTGTCATTAATTGATGACTCTAGAAGGGAATATTGGAATTGAGATTCGCCCATGCGAATATGTATATCACTTGATCTATGAAATTATATGAGTAGAAACATAGGTGGGATACCTAGTGAGTTAAAGAAGCTACTTTACACTCTAGAAAGGAATTCATAGTATTGACAAGACTCTACTTTGATTAACTCTTATATTAAAAGAGGATACACTCTCAATGGGAAGCATCTCTTGTTATGTCGGCACATCATAGAATTTTCACTTAGCAAGAAAAGTTGAAAATTATACAGAGTAGAACACCAGGGTTGTTACTTATACTCAAAAAGGATATACCAAAGTTGGAATCTCCTATGTGATTAAATTTGATATCTTCTAGGTACCAACATGATTAGACAAGGATTAATACTTGAAATTAGTACCAAATTTATCAGAAAAAATTGATTGAGTTAAAAGATGAATTACATCTTGAAAATAATCCAAGGACAAAAGAAATCCACGAAGTGGATGTCCTATGTTCAAATAAATTTATCTACTAAACTTATAACCATTATTACATGGGAATCAAAGGTGGAATGAGATATTAAAATAGGTTTTCTCTTAGTCATGAATATACTATTATAACCTATGTACCCAAAATTTTGTAAGATTTGGGAATGGAATGACAAAATTAATGTCAAAGTTAGGACATCAGAATGACAATGGGAATTGTCAGATGAGAAACCACTATAACCTAGGAAAAGATAGAGTAAGAAGTTGCATGAAATGTGGCAAGATATTGTCTAGTATGCTAGGAAATGAAGACCAGATGTCATCATCAGTAGGACATATATACCCTCTTGAGATTCCAGAGGGAAAACGGTAGAATACAAAATAGATCAATCTGTCTATGTTAGTAAAAATAACATAATTTCCTAGTGGACAAACTCATCAAAGTAACTAACGCTTTTTGGAAACTTGACTTATAGGATTTTGGTCCTAAATAATATATTGTGGGAAAGTAGTTGCTTAGTAATCCTGAGAGGCTATTTTAGTTTAGCAAATAATGATAGGGTTGTGAAAACCATGATTAAACTATGAAACATTTAGTTGAGCGAATGTGCAATCTAAGCAAAAATGGTAGACTAAATCTTGAATGATTTATAAACTTCTAACATTGAAGTTTGGACCATTATATGAAAGGAAAGGTTGAAAACTCTATTAAGCTGAAATAGGCTTAGCAATAGGGTAAACCAGAGACTTGATAGAATTTCAAAAAGGAGTAATAGATCGAAGTGATCAATGAAGCTTTTTCGATAAAAATCTTAAGTATGAAGCAGTATCAAGATTTGATAGGTGTCCAAGAGCAATGCTATGCTCGAGATGAACAAGAAATCAAGAGAAAAATTACTTTATGGTAAGTAAAATGGATGTGTAAGTGATGGACGGACTTGGTTTATGAGTTTTCTAAAAGTGTAAGTACCAAAAGAGAAGGATTGGATCCACAATGTAGTATACAATACATTAACATTCCTTTTCTATTTGGATTATACTAAGGATAAATTCATGGGCCAATGATTTCCGATCACTATAAGTTAGGTGTTATATAGTTACTATTATATCTTGGCTTTGTATACATAATAAAGCTCTATGGGAGAGTAAGTATGTGTAAGGAATATGAGATTTCCCTATGCGATAGTGAGGACACTCAAAGCAAGGTCCAGGAAGGACAATATTGCTACATAAGATGAATGTGTTAAAAATCTTATGTATTTGATAAATTGTAAGCAAAACTTTACTTAACTTTAACTGTATGTTTAAAGGCCATAGATCATCAGGGACAATGATTCACAAGTGAGGAAGTATGTTACACCCCAAATTGTGAAGTTACCATTTACTATTACAACATAGGGTAAATGTGAATGTATTGTGAATTCTGGAGATGAATTAATGATGCTTAAACCTTGTTATCAATATGAATGTTATCTCATTTGATGTTGTTTCATTGATGTTATCTCAATTGATGTTATTCATGGTGATATACTGCATAAATGAGAATAAATGGTTATTGAATTAATGTTATTCTAACTTTGAGATGTTTAAGTATACTACTTATGTTGTGAACATGTGACTCTCGAGAACATGTGTCAATGGATGCAGGTATATGAACCATTCCTCTAGGCGAAGGGGAAGTATCACTCAGGAGAGGAGCTTGGTTGAACAACCGATAAAGTAAACTATCTGAGCATACACACACATCACCTTTGATTGAGTGAACTGAGTCAGTTTGTGTGGGTAATGGGTAATTCACCCTTAGCCGATGGATTTGCATTTGAGAGTCTTCATTACTTCTGCATGATGTATTGGGTGATGTTTATCTATTTGAGTTTTGGGTTCTTCCTTATGGAAATGTGTTGAATGTGCTTGGGTTGAGTCTTTGGGTTTTATGAATGGTTACCTTTATGTCATTTCATATAAATGTAAAATGTAGCATGACTATAGGCATATACATATAAATACATATACATAGACCATGTATGAGAGCATTGGAAAAATCACATTTATGTGAGTAGAAATACTCACCGAGGTACATACATGAGGAAATGACTATGCGTGTATATACATATGTGTGGGAATAGACACTAGGTCATGATCATTCTATGTCAAATGGATTACTTGATTATCATATTACCATATAATGAATATACTTCTATATATATACACAGATACACTTACAAGCGTTAATGCTTATTGTAGAAGTGCACATATTTATATATAATATAAAGTATATGTGTACAAAAGTATACACATATTATTATTTGCAGTATAAGACGATAAGAGATATACATCTGACATAATGTGGATATTAATAATAATATTATTATTATTATTGCCTTCTATATATATATATATATAGGATAAATATATATGTGAATATATATTAAATATTATATATATATATATATATATATATATATATATATATTATAATTATATATGTTTAATATATGAAAACTATAAACATATATATATATAATAAAATATATATAATTTAATATTATCATTCATCTTTGGAAATCAAATTATTTCCTAATTGATTTAATATGAATCATTCAACCTTGGAAATTGAATTATTTCCTAATTGATTTAATATTAATCTCTAAACTATGGAAATCTAATTATTTCCAAATCAATTGAATATTTACCATTTAACTATGGAAATCAAATTATTTCCAAATCAATTGAATATTTACCACTCAACTATGGGAATCAAAATAATTTATTCAACCTTGTAAATCAAAATATTTATGATTCAATTTATTATATTGATTAACTTTGGAAACAACTTTTGAATCAATGCGTTGTTGCAAGAAGTCGTGCGACTAGTATTTTGCACACTGAAGTAAATACATTTCTGACCAAGTCTGTAGCAAAGAGAAAATCCAATGTTGTTTGAAGCTCTGTCGATTCAGCCTGGTTAATAGGCTGTGTATAGGATTTATCAAATGACCTTTTCTCTGTATCATCTTTAATCTACCATTATAGAAGTTTGGTGCCATCTCTATAAACTATTTTTGTAGGTGGCAAATGATTTAATTTCACCATGTGCCTTAGAAATTGTCTTCATAATGTTGGCATGAAATGGAGGATGACTCACCCTGCAAATTGTTGAGTGTGGCTTGTAATAAGTGCCACCTCCAGTTTGAAAATGTCCAACAGTAGTGGTGGACAACCACATGCCTTTTCAAAAGGAAAGTATTGGAGGTAGGGTTTTATAAATAGTCACCCCAACCTTCCTATTATTCATTCATCATATGTAATCTTATTCATTCATTCATATTACTCTATCATTTCATTTCATTCACAGTTTGTGATTACCAGTCTGTGTTGTTTTCCATATGCATATATTTCTGAGTGACATTATCTACAATCATTCATCATATTTATGAGTGAAAATTGATACAGTCAATCTTCATATTTCTAAATGACATTAGTATTCATCAATGTTCACATTTCTAAGAGTTGTTTACATTTGGAGTGAAATGTATTCTACCCAAGGAATACGTTAGTTCTACTACTATTTTCTGAGAGTGAAAAAGGGGAAATCTTGTGAGGAAATTATCATCATTTGGAGAAATTGGAAACTGGATTAAGCTAGAAGTAAAGGAAACTCTTTCTTCAATTTGGGAAAAGTGATAAACAGGCATGAGGTTTTTACCTTTTTATTGTTTGCAAGAGATTATTGTGTTTTCTATACCATATGGAATGACTGTTCTATTGAGTTATAGAAGTACTTAATATTTCTTTTGGAAGAAGGAATTGAATCTTGTAGGCTGCTTTTATAATGTGTTTTTTTTTAAGTACTCCACGATAGGTGATATTTCTTGACACAAGCGATTAATTGTACTAGATATGTCGAAAGTGATTGCTTTACATTGGTATTTATTCATGCTACATGTAGAACAATATAGGTATTTAATTATACTAGATATGTTTGAACATAGCATGCAATATGTTTATATTTACTCCATAGTAGGAGATGAGTGTTTTTTTAAGTTAATTATTTATTAGGATTGATTGAATTCAAGAGTCACTTGAGGTACACCCAACTAAGTTATTAGTTTAACTCATAAATCTTGTGTTACTCCTAGGAAGAGCATGGCAGCGGGCTTGTATACTTACTTGCTTAATAGATTCATTACTAGTAGATTGTTTTGAAGATAGGTTATCTAGGATGACAAACTATCCATTGAAGGATATACCTAGCTTGTAAATTCTCCTATGAGAGGGCATCCAGTATGTGAGAAACAGATTAATATACTTACACTTAAGTCGAGTTATCCAAGTATGTAGGTTACCTAGGATGATGAATTATCCATAGAAGGAATACCTAGCTTATGTACTTATCAGTTAAGTAACTAATTCCAAGTAGATTATTATGGTTGTAGGTTATCTGGGATGATGGACTATCCATTGAAGGAAATACCTATGCGTAGCTAAAGATAGCCTTAAGTCAAATCATCCCTAAGTAGTGTATGTGATAGATGACTCTCAGTCGTTTACTAAATTAAAACTCTTTGGTCAAAGTAGTGTGAATGTACAAGACTCCACTCTAGATTGTGTGACTCATTTCTAGGTTTTGTGACTTTTGAGACTACATGTCAGTTCACTGTGATCCAATATTACATGCTAGTTCAAGATTGTGGGATTACAAGATTCTAGTTATGTAGGACACAACATTATGCTCAGTTGGTTGTCATTATCAAATACTCTACCAATCTCTTCGTTCGAAGGGAAGGGCCATCTATTGAATGATAGATGTAAGGGGGACCACATTATGAGTCCATGATTAGCAGAAAAGTGCCTGAGTGATGCTTCTCCTCCACAGTAGGGGGACAGAAGAACCAAGATTTGAAAGGAAAGATCTTGGACCATCTTACAACTATTTGTTCTAAAGCTCTTTGGAGCTACATTTATAAAGGTATGTATCCTTGTTACATGTACTTGTTAAATTGTTGTCATTAAAGTGGAATCTTTATTGTAATATGATATGGCATCTTGTTCATGTATTTTCAATCAAAGAAGAAATTTTTTATTGCAATGACTTGTAGCATGTTAATTTACTTGTATGATGTAAATTTTTAAAAAATTATTGTACCGAAGGGTCGAGTCATTAAAAAGAAAGAAATTATATTCTCTTCGCATGAAGGATAGTGGATACATTTGTAGCCAATCGTCTAAATGCATTCAATATGCTTGTTGCCCAAATAAGCTTCATTGGATTCAAAATGGAGGAGAATCATTATATGACTATTAAATTATTTTCTTGATTCATGGGACTAACAGTTTGTGATGACCATTGGAAGTAATACCACCAAGTTCAAGATGGATGGGGTGGTTGCATCATTACTTTATGAAAATATATAAAGATATTTTTTTAAGTCTAAGGAGGCCCTTTTGGTTTGTGAAATATATAAAGAAAAATAAAACAAGGATAGAAAGAAAGACAAGAAAAGATCCAAATCATGTGGGAGATCTAATTCTCTCAGTAAGGCTAAGGCACCAAAAGCAAGCCAGGTGAGTGGAAACAACTTCCTACACTAATATAAGTAGGGGAGAGTTAAAAAAATTTGTTTTAACTCCTTTAAACAATTACAACAAGAGAACCACATAGAGAATAAATTAATAGAACAACAACACATATAATAGTGACACCAAGTATACGTGGGGAAAACCCTTTTGAGTAAAAAACCCCACCATCCAAAAGCACAATACTATTGTATTACTTTCAAAAGGAATTAAAATACAACCCCAAGTACAAATCCTTCTTCTACAAGGGCTTCAAAACAAATACATGTTCTGGAGTGATATCGATACCACTTTGTTACCTGCAAACAAACTATGCATTCTACAATGCAAGGCACTCAATATATAGAGTGATACAAGCTTCAAGAAGCATCTAGAAGGAGAGGGGTATCCAAATCCACATGGCACAATTATTGGATGTTGTGGTTGTGTTGCTAATATGTGGTTGTCATTTATGTCAACACTATTGGCATTAATTCATTAGAAATTGTATATGTCAAGGATATTGAGAAAATTGTAATGGAATAAGTTGCAGGTTATCAGTGGTGAAGTGAAGTTCAGTCTATTGGTGAGTTCAGTACGTTGATGATCAGAGGGAGTGAACTAAAGGGTTTTTTTTTTTAGTATATCTAGTTTATCCACATTGATTTTTAGAGATCCACATAAAGATTTGATCGAGTTATGAACAATTGTGTTCTGACAGTTTTTCTAATTGCTTTAGTTTAAGTTCTTGAATGAAGATGAGGCGATTCTAGTAAGTTCAATTGTTGCAGATGATTCTATGGTGATTCATGATGTTTTTGGATGCTTCTAGATCATGATCTATCTGTGTTGCATGTCCACATTGATCGTTGTGCCTATGATTGGTGATTTTCTCTTGCGTGTTCATGTTTTTCATGTTCATGGCCGACAAGGTGATTGTAGCGTGTTGTGGATCTTCGAGGAATAATTTTTGAAGTTGGTTCATATTCAAGAATGTTATTTTGGGTCTTCACAGCTATGTTGTGGCCGACCTTGGTTGTGACCGACCTTGGTTGATTTGCATTGATAATTGATATTGATTTGGGTCGACAGTTTATATTCATTTTATTATTTTGTTGAAGCCAACATGTAACAATGTAATCTCTTTTTGCGGACATATATAAGTGATTTTTTATACCATTTGAATGCATGGTGTGCATGCATAATGTTCTAAATATTTTGAAGGAAAAGCAGTGTGTGAAGAAGAGTGAAGAAGTGTTAATGTGCTTAACCAGAACTGTAATCAGGCATTAGTAGATGTTATTTTCTTAGTTCAAATCCCTACGGATGTAATCCAAATGTTTCTGTAAGACATTGTGTCTTCCTTTGGGTAGTAAGCCTTGTTGTAATTGAGCAGTGAGCTCTAGGAAGTGTGCCTAAATGCATGTGCATTCCTATTATATTCTTTATACTTGTAATAGGATATAATCTTGTGGACTGACCTCCACCGTGGTTTTTCCCCTAACGGGGTTTCCACGTAAAAAAATATTGGTGTTATGTGTGTTTCTAATGTGTTGATGGTTCATGCTTTCATGTTTGTTAATCAAATCTAAGAATAAGTTTAATAAGTTTGATTTTTTTGTGAAAATTGATTCACCCCCCCTCTTAGTTGTCTTCCCTTGTGTTGCCAACAATTGGTATCAAAGTAGGTTCCTTGGAAGAAGTTTAACAACTTGAGGTGATCCAAGATGGTGACATATAAGAAGAATAGTGTGAGATTTGATGGAACAAATTATTCTCTATGGAAGACTAGAATGTAGTGTCATCTAAGATGCATTGGTGAACCCTATTGGAAGATTACAAGCAATAGGTATGTTATCCCACAAAGTTGTCTCTCTACTATTTGCTGAGATTAGGGATGTTGGATACAATATCAAGGCTAAGGAAGCATTGTTGAGTGCTTTGACTGATTCTAAGATGACAAATGTGATGGATTTGGAGACTGCTCATGAGATATGGAATAAGTTGGAAACATTGTATGAAGGTTATGTTGTTGGCATATGGCTTTTAGTGTTGTCATTGATGGAAACCCAAGTCATTGATCCGGTCCACACTACAGTATCTAACTATACCAAAATACAGAGTGAAGAACAGGGTATCCGGCTAAAGTCGAACCCGTCAAGTGGTTTACATTACTAGTCTATCAATTTTGGTTGTGGATCTCAAGGAAGTTTGTTGGGTATACCAAATTTCTTATTCTCAGGTTTTGTGTTGTCGCATCAAGTGGTGCATGAGCTAGGAGATCCGATTGTTCAATTTTTTCTTTAACAATGTTTGAAGGTCGACTGAGTGAATGTTGGGTGTTACGGATGTTTAAGGCAGAATTGTTTGAAGTATTTTTGTGCTGGAGATTTTGTTTTGGGTCCTAACTATGCTATGGCCTACTTTGATAGATGTGCATTAAATGTTGTTCATGATTTGAGCTGAAAGTTGGAAAATATTTTTATGTTTTATTGGAGCCGACATGAAGCGATCAAATTATTGGTGGCAGATATATATAAGAGATCGGTTAATTCATTTTGGTGTGTGTATGTGTGTTCAATATGTATTGATGTGTATTATGAATATCAGAAGAGCAATTAAGTGATTTTTATTTGTGAAGAAGAGGATTTTGTGAAGTGAATTGAGGCAGAGTAGAGCGAAGTGCAGCATTAGACAGAAGGTCCAAAATCTGATCTATGAGCCTAATCAGAATTGTAATCAAGCATTTGTAGATGCTATCTACTCAATTCAACCTTTTTTTGTAATCTAAATATTTTGTAAGGAAGTGAGCCTTCCTGATTTTGAGCAGTGAGCTCTAGGAAGTGTGCCTAAATGCAAGTGCATTCTCATTTTGTAAAACATTTATATTTGAGTACTCAATTTGTGGATTGACCTCCACCGTGGTTTTTCCCCTAACAGGGTTTCCACATAAAAATCCTTATGTTATGGTGTTGTGGCTTATTGTTCTATGTTCATGCATCTTCCTTTTGATTGAATGTTTGAGGCACTTGAGAAAATAGATTAATAAAGTTAAAAATTGCACAACACCGATTCACCCCCCCTCTTAGTGTTGCTTGAGTCCAACAATTGGTATCAGAGGTTAGTTACTCTGAAGAAGTTTAACAACTTGAGGTGGATCTTGGAATGTAATGGACTCTGGTAGTCTTCAGCAACAACTTTTGGTGGCACTTGATGATCTTTATTAGTCTAAAGTAGAAGTCCAGGAATTGAGAGCAAATCCTAAGGATGCTGAGAAATTCATTCAAAATTTGAAGGATCAGATTATTAAATCTAGGGAGAAGAGAAAGGATCTTTGTGATCAAATTAAGCAGAAAGAGAGCAAAATCATGGATGATGTTCACCTGAATCAAACCTTGAAGGAAATAACTGAAGAATGTGAAAAACTTGCTAGAGACAATGCTACCCTAAAGCATGAGATGGATTTTATGGCGATGAAGATGACTAAGGAGATTGACGAAAGAAAGAAGAATGAGGAAAATATTGTCTAGTCCCTAAAAGAAAGATCTGATGAATGCAGCAGAATTAATGGAGAATTCATTTAGTTATAGATTAAACTGCAGCAATCCAGAAACAATGAAGAAGAGCTTGAAAAACAAATTATTATTCTCATAGATGAACTTACTACTACAAATGAATATAAGGAGAAGTTCAAAATTAGCTCAGTTAAGCTTGATGAGTTGACTCAAGGACAAAACAATGGAAATGAAAAACGAGGTCTTGGATATGAAAAAGGAGAAAGTTCTAGATCTAGACAAAGGAATTTTAGGAAAGGTAATCAAACGAACAAAGCAAAAAGGCTTCTGGTAAGACAACCTAATGCTCAAAATTTTAATGGATACTATTTTTCTTGTAATAAATTTGGTCATATGGTTTCTCAATGTAGAAGTAAAATGAAATCTAGTGACCCATCATTTTCCAGTCAGTGTTTCAATTGCAATAAGTTTGGTCATAAGTCAATTGAATGTAGAAATATGTCAAGCAACTCTGTTAAAAGAAGGAATGTTAGATGTTATACCTGTGGAAGATTTGGGCATATTACTAATCAGTGCAGATCGAGAATAAATCAATGGAATGAATGGTCTGAACAAGGAAATGTTGTGTGCTTCAATTGCAACAAATATGGTCACATTGCAAGATTCTGCAGAAACAAGAATATGGATAGAGGAGGTCTGGTATACAAAGGAAAAAATATGCAAAAAAATGATAAAAGAAAAGGGAAAGTGACTGTGGATGAAATAAGAGATCAGATGAAGAAGACATGGGTGAAGAAGTGTCCCTCTATTGCAGGAAATGAGCCAGCACCAGAACTTGCTTCTGGTAATTCCTTCGGGAATTAGCTTTAGACCTTTGGCCTAGGGGGAGATGTCAAGAAAATCCTTCAAACCCCCTACCAATAATTGACACTGGATGTGGATGAATGCAGTGGTTACACTGATGATCTATAAATGCTATTGGAAGAGTTGGAAAGAATATTATGCTAAGTCAAAGATCCGCGGAAAAGTTATCTTTCATAGACTGAGAAAACAAGGTATCCGGATGTGTTAGGGAAAAATCATTTATTACAACAAAGGTTAGGTACGTGAAATATAAAAAGCAACTTAAAACCCTCATTTGACACTTTGTATCAAGGAAAAGAAGGAGAGCACTTTGCATTAGAATTTTGAAAACGTGAAGAGAATTCGGCAATGAAACCCTAATCCATTAGGTACTTCAATAGTATTGAGAAATTTTAGTTTAATTTGGTGTGTGGTTGAAGAATTTATTTGGTATTTTTAAGACATGTGTACGAAAGGTAAAATGGAACAAATCAAAGGAATGTTAAAACTAGATGAGTATAACATTGAGAAGATTAGAGCTGAAAGAAACATGTCACACGATGAATTAAAATGGTTGGAAGAAGCAAAACACAAAAGCTTGGATATTTGGAGTGAATTCCCCTATTTCATAAATGCAGAAATCATTGAGTTTATTCTGGATAGATTAAATGATGATATTCTGACTTTGGACAAACCCTACCATATCTCGAAGGAAGTGATTGTAGCTGTAACTGAGTTATGCAAAGTTGGGGATGTGCCAAGGAATTTGTAATAAAGAAATTGAAACCCTAACTAGAGTAACTGGAGATCAAAGGGAATTGATAATATCCACAATTAAAGACTCTGTGACAAGGTACATTGCACATGGAATATTCTACAAAATATTTTTCAAGAATAGAGAAGGCGCAACTTCGACAGGTGTTGTTTATATTTCACACAAGTTGATAATGGAAGATCAGGATTTTGATCGTTGCAGATTACTGAAAGATCAATTGATGGAGAACGTGTAATTACAAAGGAGACAAGTTACCCTTTTAGGTTTGGTACTTTGGTTATATGCCTTGTGATGTATTTTCTAAATTGCTTACCCCTGAATAACAATGTGATATGGGAAGAGAGTGAACCAGTTTGCAAGCATATTTACATATACTCTAACAATTTGGAAAACTGTGATCAATTGTATGAAATTTTATTTAAGGATTTATTAAGGAAATTTGGATCAATTGGTGTTTCCATGTTGGTAAGGGAAATTGGATTTGGTTGCTCCTTCGGTGAGGTAGAGAGAAAGAAGAGAAGAACAAAATAAATTGCTCCATCGACATACAAGACTTCAAAATTTGAAGGAAAAGGAAAAGAACAAGTGATTGTGGACTTACCAAATGAGGAATATGATAAGGCAACTGAGGACGCCCTTGGAAAAGAACTGGAAATAGATGAACCAAAACAAGAAAAGGCAATGACAAAAGGAAGTGAAGAAGAAGGTGATCTAACCAAAGAAGAGTTGTTGTAGCTTATTCATGAGAAAGATGGAATGCAAAAAATTGTGAACTTGTGGTCTATCAGACCTTCATATGAGCAGTACATGATCTTAAGCGTACTAAGTGCTCATTTTGTACACAATCATATCAAATTGGAGAGTTTGCAGAATAAGTTGCCAGAAGAGATGATTGAATGTGTCAAGGAAATCATGGACTCTGAGTCTCAAAATAAGGAAGAAGAAGAAGTGATCCTACACCTGAAGAAGTACTACAGATTATCACTTACTAAGTTAAAAAGACACATGAATCAACTAATGCAATTCATAATCATAGTAAACAACATTTATAACTATTGTCTTCAATGGCCTCATGCAATCAACAAGTACAAAGAAAAGTTGGAACAAATTGAAACAGAGTTGAATAGTATTGGTCAGGATTTTAACATGTTTCAGGATCATGATGGTGCAATCAGGAAAAGCATTCAATAATTGTAGACAAAGCATACAAATGTTTAGAACACCAGGAACAAGATTGTTGACACCTTTTGGAAAGTAAAGGACATAACAACATGTAGACTAGAACAATTAATTGAGATACTGAAGAAGGGAGAAGTATTGGAAGAAGCCTTCACCATTCCAGAATCCCTCATCAAGATTATCAACTAGATATCTGAAAACAATAGCATGATCATAATCACCAAGATTGCAGTGGAAGCATGGAAGAAGTTTCTTCCAGAAATGAAGGAAAAGTACAAGATAATCTTCAAATAGCGGGTGTATTTCTTCAAATTTTTGAATCAATTTTTGAATAATTTTTTGGTTACACTTCATATGGGGAGAAATAAAATCTTTTATTATCTTTTTCATTGATGTCAAAGGGGGAGAGAGAGCAATGAAAAATTCCTTACCAAATTTAGGGGGAGTTTTGTTGAGTTTTTGTTAGCTATGGCATTTTGAAGGTTTCAACACTTAGTCATTTTTCACTAAGTGTTGCCAACAATTCCAAAGGGGGAGATTGTTGGCATATGGCTTCTAGTGTTGTCATTGATGGAAACCTAAGTCATTGATCTAGTCCACACTGTAGTATCTGACTATACCGGAAGACAGAGTGAAGAATAGGGTATCTAGCTAAAGTTGAATCCGTCAAGTGGTTTGCATTACTAGTCTATCAGTTTTGGTTGTGGATCTCAGGGAAGGTCATTGGGTATACGAAATTTCTTATTCTTAAGTTTTGTGTTGTCGCATCAAGTGGTGCACGAGCTAGGAGATCCGGTTGTTTGATTTTCTGTTCAACAATGTTTGAAGGTCAACTGAGTGAATGTTGGGTGTTACGGATGTTTAAGGCGGAATTGTTTGAAGTATTTTTGTGTTGGAGATTTTGTTTTGGGTCCTAACTATGCTATGGCCAACTTTCATAGATGTGCATTAAATATTTTTTCATGATTTGAGCTGACAGTTGGAAAATATTTTTTCTATTTTATTGGAGCCGACATGAAGCGGTCGAATTATTGGTGGCGGATCTATATAAGAGATCGGTTAATTCATTTTGGTGTGTGTATGTGTGTTCAATATTTATTGATGTGTATTGTGAATATCAAAAGAGCAGTTAAGCGATTTTCATTTGTGTAGAAGAGGATTTTGTGAAGTGAATTGAGGCGGAGTAGAGCGAAGTGCAGTATCAAACAAAAGGTCCAGAATCTGATCTATGAGCCAAACCAGAACTGTAATAAGGAATTTGTAGATGCTATCTACTTAGTTCAACCTTTTTTTGTAATCCAAATCTTTTGTAAGGTAGTGAGCCTTCCTGATTTTGAGCAATGATCTCTACGCAGTGTTCCTGAATGCAAGTGCATTCTTATTTTGTAAAACATTTATATTTGAGTACTCAAATTGTGGATTGACCTCCACTGTGGTTTTTCCCCTAACAAGGTTTCCACGTAAAAATCCTTGTGTTATGATGTCGTGGCTTATTTTTCTATGTTCATGCATCTTTCTTTTGATTGAATGTTTGAGGCACTTGAGAGAATAGATTAATAAAGTTAAAAATTGCACAAAATTGATTCACCCCCCTCCCCCTCTCAGTGTTGCTTGAGTCCAACAGATGTAAATGTGGAGATTGCTAAGTTGCAAAGTTTAAAAGGGAAATATGAAATGTTGAGAATGGGTGATGATGAAAACATTACTTCTTTCATGCAAAGAGTGAATGAACTTGTGTGTGGTATCAGATGTGCCGGTGGACAGTTGGAAGAATTAGAGATTGTAGCTAAAGTGCTTAGAT
Organism: Sequoia sempervirens; assembly: GCA_007258455.2. NCBI lineage: Eukaryota > Viridiplantae > Streptophyta > Pinopsida > Cupressales > Cupressaceae > Sequoia > Sequoia sempervirens. The sequence goes on along the minus strand of VDFB02000007.1, from coordinate 242,797,251 downwards.
ATTTACCTGTTTCATACAAAGTCAAAGCTACTACTATTGAGGAGCTATGGATTGTGACAAATGTTACCTGAGATATGTTGATTGGTAAGCTTACTTCTTTTGAGTTGAGTGAATTTGGTGATGCTCTTCCTAAGATAGAATCTGCATTCAAAGCCACTACCTCTGGAAGGGATAAACAAAGATATGATCCGAGAGAAAGTTCTTCTAGAAAGGTATTCAAGTATGAGGAGGAAATGAGAAAGATTGAAGAAGAAGAAGAAGAAAGAGAATTGGTTGAGCTTGAAGCACTTATTGTCAAAAGAGAAGCTAGAGGAGAAGGTAAGTATAAAGGGAAGTTGTCCATTAAATGTTTTTCTTGCAATAAGATAGGTCATTTTGCATCAAGGTGTCCGAAAAGAGTTCCTAAGTCAAGACCTAACAAGCCTAGATTTCAAAGAAAATGCTATTATGCTACTGATGAAGGTGTGACAGATGATGAATCTGATAAAGGGAATGTAAGTGAGGATGAATAGGTATTTATTGCTATCAAGGAAAATAATCCTATGTCTACTGAATCTGCTAGTTGTACAAATGCGGAGAAAGCCCTAGCTGCTCATGTTGAAGAGAAAGATGAATGGGTGATTGACAGTGGATGCTCTCATCACATGACAGGTGATAAAAGTAAGTTTGTAAGCTTGTAAAAGTATGATGGTGGTGTTGTGAGATTTGGTGATGAAAAAGCAGGTGTAATCTGTGGCAGAGGATGAATTTCTCTTGATGGTAAGCATAATACTGATGATGTCCTATATGTGGAAGGTCTTAAGCATAATCTTTTAAGTGTTGGACAAGTGGTTGAAAAGGGATGCAATCTTCAATTCAAGGATGGAAAGTGCCTAATATTGGGGAGTTCCAAAAATGTGATTGCATCAAGTACAAAAACAAAAGGTAATATCTTTCACCTGAGTGTTGCTAGTAAAAGTTGTTTGATTGCTCAAGTTGATGAAAGTTGGTTGTGGCATAGGAGAATGTGTCATGTTAACTTTGATAAAATTATCAAGATAAGTTCTACTAAGGCTATGATAGATCTTCCTCAGTTGATGAAACCTACTAATGACATATGCAAGGAATGTCAATTAGGGAAGCAAACTAGATTTTTATTTTGAAGCAAACAACATAGTTCAAATGAATTTTTGGAGCTTGTGCATACTGACTTTTGTGGTCCTTCTAGAGTCAGAGGTTTACAAGGATACAAGTATTTCATGTTACTCATTGATTATTATTCTAGAATGATGTGGGTTACTTTCTTAAGGGAGAAATATGGAGCTCTAGAGAAGTTCAAGATATTTAAAGCTATGGTTGAGACAGAGACGGGTCTAAATATTAAATGTTTGAGATCAAATAGAGGTGGTGAATTCACTTTCGGTGAGTTTGATTCTTTTTGTCAAGAACATGGGATAAAGAGACAATTATCTGCATCACAAACCCCTCAACAAAATGGAGTTGTGGAAAGGAAGAATAGGACAATTGAAGAAGCTACTAGAACTATGATGTTGGAAGGAAATATCTCTCATATCTACTGGAGAGAAGTTGTGGGTACTATTGTTTATACACTTAACCAGGTACAAATCAAAAGTGATACTGGTAAGACACCTTATGAGCTATGGTATGATCATAAACCTACTATTAAATATTTTAAAATCTTTGGAAGTAGATGTTATATCAAAAGAGATGAAGATATAGGAAAGTTTGATGCTAGGAGTGATGAAGGTATCTTTCTTGGTTATTCTACTAAAAGCAAGTCCTATCGGTGCTACAATAAGAGATTGAAGAAAATGGTTGAAAGTGCAAATGTCAAGGTTGATGAAGACATGGCTAGACCATCCAAAACCTGTGGATATGATTCAGATGATCAGAATGTCAGTACAAACAAAGGAAAGAAAGTTCAGACTTCAAATAAAGTTCAAATCATTCCAATGAATCAATAAAATCAAAAGGAGAAACTAGTGAAAGTGCAGAAGAGAGATCACAAGAGCCTAAAGTTCAAGAAAATCCTAAGACTCTAAGGTATGTAAGATTAAATCATTCAGAAGATCAGATCATAGGTGATAAGAACAAAGGTGTCCAGACTAGGAGAAAAATTGTAGAAGAATAATTTTTGATTTCAAAGACTGAGCCTACTAGTGTAAATGAAGCATGTAAAGATGAACATTGGGTGGAAGCAATGAAAGAAGAACTACTGCAGATTGAGAAGAATCGTACATGGATTCTTGTTCCCAAACCTAAGGATAAAAATGTCATTGGAACTAAATGGGTCTTTAGAAACAAACTGAATGAGCAAGGTGAAGTGGTTAGAAACAAAGCGAGACTAGTGTCTAAAGGATATTCTCAAATGGAAGGAATTGACTTTGAAGAAAATTTTGCCCCTCTTGCTAAGATTGAAGCTGTGAGACTGTTTCTTGCTTATGTTGCTTACAAAAACTACAAGGTTTATCAGATGGATGTCAAGTCAGCATTTCTAAATGGCAAATTGGAAGAAGGTGTATGTTGAGCAACTTGATGGATTTCAATTGACTAATCAAGGAGATATGGTTTGTCAATTAAAGAAAGCATCGTATGGACTTAAGAAATCCCATAGATCATGGTATGCTAGATTGGACAAGCATTTGCTGAAGCTTGGATTTAACAAAGGTACTGCTAATAGTAATTTGTATTTCAAGATTGATGATGATAAATATTTGATTGTGGAAGTCTTTGTTGATGATATCATTTTTGGAGGAGATGATGGTTTGTGCATGAAGTTTGTTGATGAGATGCAAAGTGAATTTGAGATGTCTATGATTGGAGAAATGAAATTCTTTTTGGATTGCAAATTACTCAGTTAGAAAAAGGGATCTTTATATCTCAGTCCAAGTATATGAAAGAATTGCTAAAGAAGTTTGGTATGGAAGATTCAAAGCCAGTTGGTACACCTATGGTGGCCGGATGTAAGTTGACACAAGATGATAATTCTTTGAAGGAAAATTAGACTAGATACAGATCAATGATTGATGGATTGCTTTATTTGACTCAAACTAGACCTGATATCATGAATTTTGTATGTATTGTTGCAAGATTTCAAGTTGATCCTAAGGAATCTCATGTGACTACTATGAAAAGTATTTTTAGATACTTGAAGGGAACAATTGATTTTGGCCTGTGGTATCCTAAAGATGATGTTATTACTTTGAGTGTCTTTACTGATGGTGATTGGGCAGGAGATGTGAATGACAAAGAGTACTAGTGGTGGTGCATTTTTCTTGGGAAAGAAGTTGATTTCATGGTTAACTAAGACGCCAAATGTCATTTTTTTATCTACTATAGAGGCATAATACATTGTTTCTGCTAACAATTGCACTCAAGTATTATGGATGAAGCAAATGTTGAAGGATATCAAAGTTGTGTGTGATGAGCCTATTGCTATATTTTGTGATAATTCAAGAGCAATTAACATTTCTAAGAATCTAGTGTTGCATTGAAAGACCAAGCATATATCTATCAAGTTTCACTTTTTGAGAGAGGAGGTGAGTGAAAAGGAAGTCAGATTGGAGCATGTTCCTACTAAGAAACATATTGTAGACATCTTTACCAAGCCTTTACCTAAGGATACTTTTGAGTATCTCAGAGGGAAATTAGGGGTGATTACCCCTCCTAATTAGAACTAAGATGCATTGAATTACATCAATTCATGCATTTCATAGTCATATCTTGATCCAAATTGATGTTGTGCTGGCTACTACTTAGGGGGAGTATTCAGATGTTCAGATATGTGGTTCAAAGCTTGTGTGGAGAAAATATATCTTTGTCATTGATGTCAAAGGGGGAGAAGAGTCATGTGAAAAACTATGAACTATTTGGGGAGAAGATTCATTGTGGGGAGAAGAGTCATGAAAAAGAATTGAGGAGAAAAGAGTCAAAACCTAAGGGGGAGTAAGTGTTAAGAGATAGTTGCATTGATGGTGTTTTTCACATCATGTGTTGCCATCAATGCCAAAGGGGGAGATTGTTGGATGTTGTGGTTGTGTTTATAATATGTGGTATTCATTCATGTCAACACTATTGGCATTAGTTCATTAGAAGTTGTATATCTCAAGGATATTGAAAAAATTGTAATGGAATAAGTTGCAGGTTGTCAGTGGTGAAGTGAAGTTCAGTCTATTGGTGAGTTCAGTGCGTTGATGATCAAAGGTTGTGGACTAAAGGGTTTGTTTTCGAGTATATCTAGTTTATCCATGTTGATTTTTAGAGATCCACATGAAGATTTGATCGAGTTATGAACAGTTGTGTTCTGACAATTTTTCCAATTGCTTCAGTTTGAGTTCCTAAATGAAGATGATGAGATTTTAGTAAGTTTAGTTGTTGCGGATGCTTCTCTAGTGATTCATAATGTTTTTGGATTCCTCTAGATCATGCTCTATCTATGTTGCATATCCACATTGATCGTTGTGCCCGTTATTGGTGATTTTCTCTTATGTGTTCATGTTTTTCATGTTCATGGCCGACAAGGTGATTGTAGCGTGTTGTGGATATTAGAGGAATAATTTTTGAAGCTAGTATGTGTTTGAGAATGTTATTTTGGGTCTTCACTATGCTATGGTCGACCTTGGTTGATTCACATTGATAATTGATATTGATTTGGGCCAACAGTTTATAGTTATTTTATTATTTTATTGAAGCCAACATGTAACAATGTAATCTCTTGTTGCAGATATATATTAGTGATTTTTTATACCATTTGAATGCATGGTGTGCACACATAATGTTCTAAATATTTTGAAGGTAGAGTAGTGTGTGAAGAAGAGTGAAGAAGTGTTCATGTGCTTAACTAGAACCATAATCAGGCATTAGTAGATGTTATTTTCTTAGTTCAAATCCTTGCGGATGTAATCTGAATGTTTCTGTAAGATAGTGTGTCTTCCTTTAGGCAGTAATCCTTGTTATAATTGAGTAGTGAGCTCTAGGCAGTGTGCCTAAATGCATGTGTATTCCCATTTTATTCTTTATACTTTTAACAGGGTATAATCTTGTGGACTGACCTCCACCGTGGTTTTTTCCCTAACAGGGTTTCCACATAAAAAATCTTGGTGTTATGTGTGTTTTTTATGTGTTGATGGTTCATGCTTTCATGTTTGTTAATCAAATATGAGAATAAGTTAAATAAGTTTAATAAGTTTGAATTTATGTGATAACTGATTCACCCCCCTCTTAGTTGTTTTCCCTTGTGTTGCCAACAACAATATCCCACGCAATAGAAATTCATTTGGACATATGTAACATATCCCCTTACACCCCTTACAATGGTTAAACATGCAAATATTCCTTCCTCAGGCTTGGGCACCTAGCATATACTAAAAATAGCTTATGATAGATGCCTTACATGTCTTATAGTTGTCATAGAATCTATTGATGAGGTAAAAAAAACCTCATCAATATAATGGACTAAATACTTAACCTCACATCTTTCAACCATCCTTACCTTGCCAATTAATTATCTTTAGGATAAGTAATTGCTTTTTTTTGTGAGAAGGCATACAATCTTTATTTCTTGAAATTAATTGAAATAAGCTAACCCATGTTGACTTAATGATTTAGTTTTTGAGAATTGCATAGGTTAATTACCACAATTGGTTATCATGCTATTCAAAGATGTTCAATGTAGACTTCAACACCATTGAAAACAAGTGTTGAAGAATGAGTGTCAGAACTTTAGGAGCATACATGATGGACCGAGTTTTTATAGTTTCTATTATTTTTAGTTTTAAAGACTTTATGGCTTGTGTTGAGCCCTTTAATGTTTCATGTCATGGGCTTTAAATTATGTTAGTTGTTGACAATCAATTGAAGACTTTACCAACTTAAATTTAGGATTTTGATAGCTAGTCTTATATAAATATGTAACTATTGAAAACCAGATATACAAAAGAACATTGTTATGCTATCACTATGTTTTCTGAGTTACACTCTTAACATGAATAAAATGAGTTTTTCCCATCACCTTTGGAGTTACTGAGTAATGTGAATGGAGTTACTTTGAATGAATTAATTTTGGAGTTACCAGTGTATGTGATCTAAGCTAGGCGTAGGAGCACCTGAGAGCTGGCCACTCAAGGGATTGTAGATTAGATAGATAAGTATTTTACTTTTAATTTTTTTACTTTCATTTGGTAAATGATAATTAGAATTGAAGTTTATTTTCACGTGTGTAATTTTTTCAAGATTAATCCTGCAAGTTATAGTTGAGTTTGTAATCTTTAAGTTCTAGTGTCTAAAGTTCCAGAGCACCTTCTTTTAGTTGTTTTAGAATGTTAAATCATTTTATGTTAATTGTTAGGATTGTTATCTTTTTTTAGATCAATGTTTCCTAGTTTCTTTATAAGTTTTTATTCTTCAGCAATTTACACATTTCTTAGTTTAATCATTTTTGTGCTTTTTAGTTTAATTGTTATTCTTTTTAGGTTCATAGTTTTTTGCTTTCTAGTTTAGTTATTTCCAACTTTCTAGATAAATGATTTCCTGCTTTCTAAGTTTAGTGGCCTCTTAGTTTAGAGTTTCATTTCAGTCATTCCAACATTTAGAAAACCCAAGAGAGATATTCAAGATGTATTCTATTGCATATAGCCTTCGAACACTACCTAGTTGATATATTAATGTATTCAACAACTAAAGTGTTAGGACCTAACGACAACCTATCACTTTTTGGCATTGTTTTCGATGAAGTCTTATTTTTCTAGTGTTAGTAGGAGATACCTTGAATACCTCTTTTAGGAACAAAAATAGTCCTCTGGCTTCTTTTTCTGCATAGTCAAGAAACGGGGCCCCCACGGAAGATTCATACCAAAAACCCCCCAAATCGACATACCAACCACAAGTAGGGAAGAAGGAAACTCAGATCAAGAACTTACTGAGGAATTAACCAAACAGAGTCAACCTGAGACCTTCCCACATACCCCAGAAATAGAACACATAGTTGTAGAGGAGCATATTCCTCTACAAACTCCAAAGCCTCACCCAACTAAGTGAATGTTTGAAGAGGACCACATTCCCTTCAGCATCATGGGTTACTGTAGAAATTCCACCAACAATAACCCTCCACCACCATGCACATTCACTTATCCTATTGCTATTGATGCAGATGACGACATGACCATGAAAAATATCTCACCAGCCTTCTTGCCAACCTTTCAAGGTTTGTCTACTGAGGACCCTAACTAGTTTCCATTTGAGTTTAAAGTCTTGTGTTAGACATATGACTACAAGAGTGACAACCAGAAACTAAAGCTTTTTCCCTCTACTTTGAAAGACTCAGCCATGCATTGGTTTATAGGATTAGCTTCTCATTCGATAACCTCCTAGGATGAAATAGAGTCTACCTTTTTGGAGAAATACCAAAGTTATTGTAGGATCAACAATAGGAAAGAGGAATTGTTCAAAATAAGGAAAAATGAGGACAAAATTCTAGAAGATTACCTAGACAGTTTTATCTTCTTATCTAAATGATGTGGTGGAGAAGTCATAAGTCTTGATATTCTGAAGACCCTATTCCTTAATGGTATTGATAATGAAGCTCAAAGGAGCTTGAATTTAATGGGAAAAGGAGACGTGCCCCAACTAGGGCTCGATGATATTACTAAATTGTGTCAAAATTTCTCTTGTACTCGAGGAGGTATCTGAAATTCTACTTTCTTTAAAGGTTCCAATGAAATAGGTCAACGACATACAAGCTAAAACATGAAATCTCAAGAATTTGTCCATTTATTGCCTCAGGTGTTGAAACAAACATTTGCTAAGAGAATGCCCTTTGGAAAAGGTTGAAATTTTTTATATTTGTCAAGTTTGTGACAAGAGTCACCCCATTGATCAGTGTGAGCTTCTGAACGCCATCAAGAATTCTAAGAAAAGAACACCTCTAGTTGAGGAAGAGATCAACATTGTAAATCAAAGAACTTGAGGGAATTTTTCCTATGGCCAAAATTCAAACCCTAACTAGAGACCTCAACTCAACTGGAATAATAATCAATAGGCAACACCCTGGCCTCAAGAACCACCTCGAGTACCACCTAATTGGGGAACTTATCCTTTGGGACCACCTAAATGGGAAAATCAATCTTAGGGTAATCCTTAGTGACTTAACTAACCTCAACAATAGTGGTATAAGAATCATATTGGAATCAACCTCAGAATTAGTTTTATATTGGTCCCAGAAGGATGCCTACTCAACAATAGAATCTTTGACCACCTCCCAAGAATACTCAATAAAATGAACAAGTTAACCAACCACAACTTCTGACGTAATCATTTCTGAACCCAAAGAACAGTCACTTGAATACTCCAGTGTATTCCATCAAACATGACAATGTCACTGGAATTAATGCAATACACTATGGAAACTTGCAATTGAGGTCTAAGAAAACACTTTCATAGCTAACTATCAAATAAATTCTGGATGAACCTATTAAGAAGTCTACTAAGACACTATAACCACGCCCACATTCATTGAACAAGCCTTAAAAACTACTCAATACAAGCCCAACCCGCCATCTTTAGCAGGAGCTTTCGAACTACCTCAAGAGGAGGGGGGTCAGTCTCCAACTGATTCTTTAAAGGATTCCACTCCTAAAGACAAAACTAAAGCTCCTTTTCTAGAGCATTTGAAACCAATCACCGTGAAAGATGCTCTGAAAATGACCACATCTACCAAAATTGCATTCATACAAGAAATTAAACAGTTGCATATTGAATTCCCTTTGCTACAAGGAATTAAGCAGATTCCTAAGTTGGACCAGCTGATCAAAAATTTGTGTATCAAAACTCTAGGGAGGAAACCAAAATGAATAAATATTGTCTATGTAAATGGTTATCTAGCTAACTTGTTGGCTGGAACGACCACTGCTCTGAAATATGATGATCCAAGTAGTCCACTTATAACAGTAACAGTTAATGAGGTCGCAATACCTAATGCTTTGATGGACCTTAGAGCAACCATTAATGTAATGACTGTTGATGTGATGGAAAAATTAGGACTTACTGATTTACGTCCCACAACTACAATCTTGCAGATGGAAAATCAATCCATAGCTATTCCCAAGGGAATCATTGAAAATGTTCTTGTTAAGGTGGATGGATGGGAATATCCAGTAGATTTTCAAATAATTGAGTCCCTTACACCTAAAGACAATTATCTAATAATTCTCAAAAGACCATGGCTGGCTACTGTTGTAGCCAAAATTGACTACAAAGAGGGAGGAATGACCATTTCACATGGTCATAATAGCAAACATTATTTTTGTATCCTCCTGCCAAGCCTGCCGAACACAATAAAGTATGGGTTGATGAACCAGAAAATCCCAACAAACAAGAAAAATTGGATTCACTGGCCATGGTAGTCATCAAACAGCATGGTGAAGAATTAGAGGATGAATTGGAAAACAACAAGGAAATTCTTACTATGGATTCGAGTGGTGAGGTGATGATGGACATAGAGGAGATCCTAGGACACCCAATCAACATAGATCACACAGAATTTGATAATGCCAATTTCATGGGATTACCTTGTCCTTTGAAAAACTTAGTTCCAAAAATGCACCATTTTTTTGCAGACATTGCTAGGCTTCATAAAACCATACCTCATAGTTGTCCTCTTAACACCTTGACAAGTCCCATGTATACTATCACATCCAAACATCTAGGAGTTAAAACTATTATGTTGTTTCTAGGAAAAACTTTGAACATTAACAGTTGGTTGACTGATCTGAAAGAGCACAAATTGTTTGACACCCTGGTGAATAGATCTAAAGCTTTCACCTGGGACTATACAAATATGAGAGGAATACACCCAAGTGTATGTACTCAGCATATCTATACCAAGGATGTTTGACCTGTTCGCCAACCACAACGGAGACTCAATCCTACCTTGAAATATATCGTTAAAATCAAAATTGAGAAACTCCTACAAGTGGGGTTTATTTATCTGATTTTTGATAGTAAATGGGTGTCACCTTTGGTAGTGGTTCCAAAGAAAAATGGAAAGTGGAGAGTGTGTGTAGAATATAGGGAACTTAACAAAGCAACACGCAGAGATTATTTTCCTCTACCATTTGTAGACCAGGTGTTGGATAACTTGGATGAGAGAAAATATTTTTCATTTCTAAATGGATTTAGTGGTTACAACCGGATACAAGTAGCAGTAGAAGACTAGGATAACATGACTTTTACCTGCCCTTGGGGGACATTTTCATATAAGGTTCTTCCTTTTAGGCTATGTAATGCTCCTGCAACATTCCAAAGAGCTATCTTGGCTATATTGGCTAAGTTGGTGAATGTGTGTGTAGAAATTTATATGGATGACTCCACTGTATATTTTTCAACCTTTGATGAGGCTCTCCAAAATCTAGATAAGGTGTTGAATTGGTGTGAGGATCATCGTTTGTCCCTAAGCCATGAGAAATGTTTGATAATGATATAACAAGGAATAATGTTGGGACACCATATTTCAGCTGAAGGGATTAAGGTTGATCTTAAGAAAATCAAAGTAATACAACAACTTGAGACTCCAAAAACCTAGACTAATGTCAAAATTTTCTTAGGGAATATCAAAGATTCATAGAAAACTTTAGCAAGATTGTGACCCCTGTGTTTTCCCTTCTTCAAAAGAATGTAGAGTTCATTTGGACACCTGAGTGTTAGTCATCATTTGAAATCATCAAGGAAAAACTCATCTTTGCTCTTGTCCTTCATGGACCTAATTGGAACCTTTCATTCCATATCTATGTTGATGCAACCAATGATGCCATTGGAGCGATATTAGGACAAGAAGATGAGAATGGGGGAAAATATGCCATATATTTCATTAGTAAGAATTTGACTCCAACAAAAAGTAATTATACCTCAACAAAGAAGGAATTCTTGGTTGTAGTTCATGCAATTAAGAAATTTTGACATTATATCATGGGATACAAAAACACAGTGTACATAGATCACTTAGCCATCAAGTACCTTATGAATAAACTCATAGTAAATGCAAGGATAATTAGGTGGTTGCTTCTTCTCTAGGAATTCAACGTAATAATTATTGACAAACTAGGGAAGTCCAATGTAGCTATGGATTTCTTATCCCAAATTAAACATGATGGTGGTTGTGCTCTGGTATAGGATGAGTTCCTAGATGAAAATGTTTTTTCCATCTCTACTAAAACCCCTTGGTTTGTCATTATTGCAAACTACCTAGCCACTGTAGAAGTACCACCTCATTTTTCATCAAAACAAAAGAAACGCCTTATGAGAGAAAGTTCCCCCTTCAAATGGATTAATGGGATCCTATTTCAATGTGGACCTGATATGGTTCTATGACGTTGTGTTAGGGCAGATGAGACCTATAATATCCTTAGAGCCTATCACAATGATCCTTTTGGAGGGCATTATTCTACTAAAAGGACAACCCACAAGATTTTGGGAGCAGGATACTACTAGCCCTCTATGCATAAGGATATCAAGAAATATGTTCGCAGATGTGATGAATGTCAAAGGGTAGGAAGACCAACTACATCTAATGAAATGCCCCTACAACCTTATGTAGTCCTTGAACCATTTGAAAAATTGGGATTGGATTTTATCAGCCTTATAGACCCTCCTTCACAAGGAAAAATGTTTATTTTGGTCTATACCGACTACTTGACTAAGTGGGATGAAGTGCAAGCCCTACGAGTTGCTAGGGAGGAACAGGTAGTTGATTTCCTTTACAATAGGATTTTCCTCAAATTCAGAGCTCCTAGGACAATCGTCACAGATCAGGGCCCCCATTTTATGTCTAAAGTTTTGTTAACCTTCATCGATCATTTCCAAGTGAACCATAAGAAGTCCTCACCCTACCAAACTTAGGCGAATGGACAGATCAAAGTCACTAACAAGGAATTAGAAAACATTTTAACAAAAATAGTTTCATCAAGAAAGAAAGATTGGGCTCAGAAATTACCTGAAGTCGTTTGGGCTTATAACACCACATGGAAATCAACTACCGGGTATAGTCCATACAAGTTAGTTTTTGGGAAGAAACCTCTCCTGCCCATTGAATTTGAACTCCAAACCCTTAGGACAGTCATGGAGTTGGGTATAGATCTTAAACGAGCCCAGATAGAGAGATTTTTACAAATTAGTGAATTGGATGAACTTCGTTTGGATGTCGTCCATCAAACTAAGCTATTGCAACAACAATGTAAGGTCTGGCATTATAAGAATGTTAAGGAGAGAGAATTCCATAATAGGGATTAGGAATTATTATTCGATTCCAGATATAAGGATTAGCAGGGAAAACTTAGAACACATTGGCTCGAACCATATGAAGTTTCTAAGGTATTTGCAAATGGTTCAGTTCAACTAAAACCCATTGATGGTGATGCTCGAACTCTCCTAGTTAATGGACTCTAATTACGCATCTACCATAAGCCTGTTAATAGAAAGGAATTTACAAAAAAGGTCGAAATGTAGGGAGAAATCCAGTGCATTAACTTTGCTATGGCAGATTCAATATAGTTTTTCCCAAAAAAAAAGCATGTGTATGAATTTACTTTATTTCAGATATGTTTTTCAAATTCTTCTTCAACTTCATCATTTGGATTTGGCTAAATTTTGTCTATATTTTGCAAGACTTCATTTCTTTAGTAAATATAAATTTTGGTGCACCTTGTTACGGTGCTCTAGAACTTGTTGACTCGATTGTTCCGATGCTTCAGAACTTGTTGGCTTATATATGCTTCTATGCTCTAGAACTTGTACAACTGACTTGTGTTGTTCCTCATTATAATCCTACATTTTGATCCATCACTCAATGATGCTTCAAGAATTCAAAGGCCAAAATGTCACATTCTTCTTCCTTCTTTTGGTTGCATCTTCCAACGATGCTCCAGAATTTTACTGTTTCTTCTTCTAGTTGCATCTTTCGACGATGCCCTGGAAATATTTGGTTGTTGCTCTGGCTACATCTTTCAACGATGCTCCAAAAAAATTTGGTTGTTGCTCTGGCTACATCTTTCGATGATGCTTCAGCTGCATCTTTCGATGATGCTCCATAAATTTTTGGTTGTTGCTCTAGCTGCATCTTTCAACGATGCTCTAGAATCTTCAATTTTGTTGTTGCATTCTGACGACATCTCTCAACAATGTTCTGGAAATTTTTCTTCTTCCACCCCTGCTACATTTTTCGGCAATGCCCTAGATTGTTGTAAACTCTTTCCTTTTTCAATATTCTGATTTTTCCAAAGTTTTGCACATACCCATCATTCAAATTTTGTTACCACCCTGATCCACTCCCTAATTGTTATTTCGCCATATCATGTCAAATATTTTCATAATGTTTGCCATCATTTAAACTGTCCCATCCATGTCATAATTATTCACTGCCATCCTCACCAAATTATGTAACTATCCTATTATGTCAACAAAAGGTGAGTGATGTTCAATTTAATGAAAAGATGTAAGGTGCATATGGTTCTCTTTATTTTAAGTTAGTAATTATTTTGAATAAAGATTAATTAATTGGCATGAACCATTCCCTCTCATAATTTTGAAAATTGTGCCATCTCATGATTGCTTGAAGTACAACAATGGTTGTGTAATTCCCCATGCAAAATTTTCATGATTACTCAATAAGGACTCATGTAAGGTAGTTAATGCATTTTCTATTGGTTATATCAAAATTTTGCCCCTTTTCATCTGCAATTCAGTTAATTGAAACAAGGAGAGAATTACAGAATTTTCATAGAATTTAGCAGAGACGTAAGGGAAGATGGGAGGAGCCAAGAAAAAGTATGAACCAGCCTTAGCAACTCAATTGTTGGCATTGAGTAATGTTGCAAGCCTATTTCAAAAAGTTGGGTGGCTTGAATTTATGAAGAATTTTTAGCGATATACCGAGCAGCTGGTAGGAGAATTCGTAGAGAACTTTGCAGACAAACAAACTATGGTGTGTGGCAAGCGTTTCTAGGTAAGTTTGAAAATTATTGCTCGTCTCTCTAGTATTGAAAATAGAGGCATTGATTTGAATGAAATTACCAATATTACGTATCAGAGAATGGTAGAATTTTTTCATAGGGAGGGGGAGCCTCAACCTATAATCACCATAAGTAATAAGGAACAGAACAAAGGTTTTTACATAATGTCTATCCCAGAACCCTAGAGAACTATCGT
>VDFB02000007.1:242680269-242772481 GCA_007258455.2 Sequoia sempervirens | reverse complement strand
TTTTGTTCTTCTCCTTCTTGCAATCTTTTTGAATGTGACCAGTATCACCACAGTTCCAACATTTTGCCTTGGAATTCTTACCAAGAGACTTAGATCTCCCTAGAAACTTTGACTTAGATTTTTTGTCCTTTTTTCCTCTCTCCTTTGGTCTACCATGAACTACAAGGGCCTTCTTGTCCATCTTAGAAGACTTCCATTGCATATCTTAAGATAATAATGAGGAAACAACCTCATCCATCTTGAAGGTGGAAGTAGTGCTTCCAATATCCATTACCAGGCGATCCCAAGAGTTTGACAATGAACACAAAAGGAGCATGCAAAGGTCTTTTTCATCAATCTTGTCTCCAACAGAACCCAATTGTGCAACCAACATGTTAAAAGAGTTTAGATGATCTACCACGAATCCTCCATCTTCCATTTTTAGAGAATACATCTTCTTTCTCAAGAAAAGCTTGTTTACCAGGTATTTAACCAGGTGATAGACATCACCAAGCTTCTTCCTCAGAGAAACAAAAGTTTTCTCTTCATGGACATTAAGGAGAACGAAATCAACTAAACAGATTCTAATAAGACCCTTGGATTTCGTATCCATGAGATCCCAATACTCTTGTTTCATGCCTTGTGGTATGGTTCCAGAAACTACGAGCCATAAATCATGGTCTACAAGCATGTCTTCCATTTTGAGCTTCCAAAGTTTAAAATTGCCATAGTTAAATTTCTCTATCTCAATCCTCCTAGATGTTCCTTCCATATCTTTCCTACAACAAGGTAATGAAACACCCACTTCTACAAAACTCCCACTAAAACAAAGATTATCTCAAAAAACCCTTCAAACCCAATAAAGGAACCAAGGTTGGTCAAGCTCTGATACCAACTGAAAGGAAGCTAGGCGAGCGGAAACAACTTCCTACACTAATCTAAGTAGGGCAGAGTTACAAAATTTCATTTTGACACCTTTAAATAGTTACAACAAGAGAAGCACATAGAGAATAAATGAATATAACAACAACACATATAATAGTGACACCAAATATATGTTGGGAAAACCATTTTGAGTAAAAAACCCCACCCTCCAAAAGCACAATAGTATTGTATTACTTTCAAAAGGAATTACAATACAACCCCAAGTATAAATCCTTCTTCTACAAGTACTTCAAAACAAACACCTATATTGGAGTGACATCGACAACACTTCATTACTTGCAAACAAACTATGCATTCTACAATGCAAGGCACTCAATATATAAAGTGATACAAGCTTCAAGAAGCATCTAGAAGGAGAGGGGAATCCAAATCCACATGGCACAATATCCTGTGCCATAGACATGCATTTGGACACATGTAACATATACCCTTACACTCCTTACAATGGTCAAACATGCAAATATTCCTTCCTCAAGCTTGGGAACCTATAATATACTAAAAATAGCTTATGACAGATGCCTTACACATCTTACAGTTGTCATAGAATCTGTCATAGCTAACAACACTTTATATTGTAATAGAATATGTCATAATTGACCAAGAATACCTGATTCTCTTATAGCCTATCATAACCCAACTTGGGTGCCAACTTTTTCCATGCAACAAGATGCCTTGTGACACCATAGAATTTGGCATAGGTCAAAGATTCCAAAGTGGGATGCCTATGTCCACTTGGTATGATTATGTGTCATCCAGTCACTTCCAACGGGGGTGCCATGTAGTTGGTGGGTCCCAATTTGTGACATGGCACCATAGGAAATTAAATAATACAAATTAATATAATATACATCAATTAAATCAATATTAGGACTCTAAGGTTGAGACACCTTAATCCCAACAGGCACTATGTTAAAATTTTGGAAAATGTGGCTATTTTGAAAAGGATTGCAAAGAGGAGAAGAAGAAGAATAAAAAGAACAATACAAAAAATAATTTTGATGATGAATCTGATAGATCCTTCCAAGATGACAGTTATTCCTTTGTTATAGCCTTAGTGACACATGCATTAGAAGTTGCATGGCTTATTGATTCTAGTGCATCTTTTCACATGACCTTACATAATGGTTGGTTCACTATGTACAAATAATTTTATGGTGGGAATGTGTACTTGGGTGATAATTCTTACTTGAAGATAGTTGTTCATGGATGAGTTTTGATTAGATTACTTGATGTACACATGAATGAGATCAATGATATGCTACATATCCTTAGTTTGACACAAAACATTTTATCTATAGGCAAATTAAATGATGCAGGTCTGCATATTTTTTTCTTGAGTTGAGGATGTAAGATTATTTGAGGAGCTAGATGGAACTTGTAAAGGGTGTTTGGGTTGGCAACTAGGTTTCAACTCAATGCATGCACAATTTAGGGAAATAATTCTTCTACTTTAATGAAAATATCTACATAGTCTTCACCTTCACCCTTGGTACCAACCACAAAAAGGTGTATCACATCCACTTCTTATGGTAATTATTTCTAGCTACCTAAGGGTGATCATTCTTTGAAAACAAAACTTCTCATTGAGAAAACAATGTTATGGAACTAGAGACTTGGCCATATTGATGAGAAGAGTCTTTGGACCATGAAGAATAAAAACCTAATTGAGGGGTTGAATTATTATAATCTTGAGTTCTACTTTTGTGAACATTACAAATATGGAAATTAAAACCATATTCTTAATTCTCTAAACAAATCATATAGCATATTAGATTTGATACATTCTAATGTTTTTAGTCCTTTTAGTGTTCCTTCAATTTCTAAATTTGTATATTATGTATCTTGTATTCATGATTATAGTAGAAGGACATGGGTTTATTTTCTTAGAAGTAAAATTGAAGTATTTAGTTATTTTGAGGAGTTCAAAGCTCTTATTAAAAATTAGAAAAATAAAAAATTATGCTTGAGGATGGATAATGGTGATGAGTTTTATTTAGCATATTTCAGCATGTTCTATAAAGATACTAGTACAAAAAAATAGAAGACAACTTCATATATCCCTCAACATAATGGATTTGTAGAGAGGATGAACACGATGCTGATGGAGAGGGGTAAGAGTATGCTTAGTGGAGTTGGTCTAAAATAAAAGTTTCGGGTAGAAGTAGTTGCTATGAATGGTTACCTATTTAATAGGCATCCTACATCATCCCTTATTAGGAAGACATTTATGGAGTCGTGGTTGAGAAAAAAAATCCTCATTGAAGTTGTTGGTTCTCCAACTTGTCTTTCAATGAATTCTAAAGATTTGTTGTATCTTATGCTTAAAAATACTAAAAGATTGACCAAAAAATAAGAGACATATTCTACAATTGTTCTCCTCTACACTTTAGGCTCTGCAAGACCTAGGTGGGTTCCTCTTTATGACACTGATTCCAAATAAATGACAAAATCATATCACAGTGCCTAGAAGATATTTAACTTCATACAAATTGACAACAATGCACATAAATGCATACAATACTTGATCATTATTTATAATATCTAAAACTATGGAATGAAGCTGACAAATAATTACAAATAATTTATAATTGGCATATGATTTATCATTTTAAAATAAATTATAAGATTTAAAGGATGCCTAGAGACAAATTGGTGCCTAATTAGGGCTATAGAGTCATAGTTCCAAAAATATTCAATTCACAACATCCAAACACATTATGATGGTCAATTGAACATTATTACCTTATAATAATGTGACATAAAAGGGATAACAATGTGATCCTACTTAATAATCCCTTTGTGAATATAACACCCTCATTATTTTTAGGAAAGTATTTACATCATTCCTTGAATAGAAAGCAATCGTAGATAATATCTCAGTGCAATAAATTTGTATAACTCAATAATATTCAAGATTATGTTATTCAAAGAAAATATTACATCACAAATTGGAGACAATGACACATTGAAGAGTGTATTCATATAAGCTTCAATCAAAACATGACTATGTTGATATAGAGGATTTGTACAGACACAAAACATTTTCCTATTACAGACCAAACTGACTATTATATCTTGCCCAAAATACAATTTCTTAAAATATAATCCTCTTTTACAATGAAAAAATCCCCTTTTAAGGCATAGTGAGCATGCAAGCTCATTCAAAGGAATGCCACTTTTGTCACTTTTAATTTTTGACAACCCTAATCCTGTTGAAATAGAATGGGTGTAACAACCCATAAAAATTGGGAATCCTCTCAACAAGTTGAACCAAAATTTTGTCAATGCAATTGAAATGGAAAACATGCGAGACCATCCTTATACTAAAGCCACATTGGAGAATCTTGATGACATGGAAAAAATAATTTTACCCATTATAATTTTCCAACCATGAAGCATACTCCTCTCTTGTAGGCTATTGAAATTTTAAAACCTTTTCCACCTTGTGAATGTAAGCTATATATCTTTCATCCAAAACTACCTTGGTCTCCTTGATAAATCTATCAAGGCCTAATTCCAAATTCAACAACTTTTCAAGACTGGTGCTACATAAAATTGAATCCACTTCATCTCTTGCAAATATACGTGAACATAAAGTAGGAAAAATATTATAGAAATCTTCCCTCCAAACATCTATGTGAGAGAGTGAGGGAGACAGAGGTGAGATAGAGAGGTGTATAGATCTAGAGAGATGGAGGGAGAGGTAGGTAGTGAGAGGGAGAGGGGAGATAAAGATAAGTGGAGAGGGAAGGAGAGTGAAAGAGAGATGAGAATTAGATAAAGGGATGCAGATAGTGAGAGATAAACAATGAGTGAGATACAGAGAGAGAGGATGATACGACTTGTTGATCACTAAAATTTGACCTCCTAATTACTAAAATTTGACATGTTGATTACTGAAATATGACTATCTCAAAAATAATAAGATCTTCCAAAAACTAGAATTTGTATTATAACTCCTAGAGATCTAAAACCACTCTCAAACATCCTGAAACTATATACATAAACTATAACTTAAAATATAAGAAAGTAAATGTTTAAATGTTTATTTCATGTATATAGTTTCACTGGTAGAGAAGGAGAAAGAGAAAGAGAAAGAAGAAAAGAGATTTTTTTTCAATGCAAAACATAATGTGAGTGCGTTATAATACACTCGTGTTTTTTGAAAGCATCCACCTAATGCGAGCATGTTATAACTCATGTTTTGTGAAAGTATTCACATAATGCAAGTGTGTTATAACACACTTGCATTGTGTGACAACATTCACATAACACGAGCACATTATAACGTACTCATGTTTTGTGACAACATTCAAATATCTCGAGAATGTTATAATGCACTCATGTTTTATCTTGCTTTGTAAATTTCTAAGCTTTTGGCTTGGATTTGCCTTGGGATTCCAACCCAAAGGCTTTGAGCAACTTTCCAACATCCAAAGACATGTTTTTGTAAATTGTAAAAAAAATGGCATAATCTCAAGTGTGCTCCTCATCAGGTTTGCACGTGTTCCAATGTAAATTAAAAAAACACCATGGTAATGTTAAGCTCTCTCTTAGCTATCTAACCATGTATTTTTTTTCATGTTTGAGTATGTCAAGGTTTTCATATTTAATTTCTTTTGTTAGTGTATCCATTTTTTTGTCAAAAACCAATGTTTAGTATTTTTCACTTTATTTTTTAATTGTTCATAAAAAATTTTAAACAAATTACATTTTTAGAAACTAGACTCCATTCTACATGTTTAAAAATAATAATTTTTTATCAGTTTTCAAAAAATTTAAGGGGGGCACACTCAAATTTTTGTTTTTCAGGATGTGTCCACTTTAAAAATCATTGATAAACTACATGGTGTTAGCTAATTTTTCACTAAATCAATTTTTGAAATACTAAAAAAGAGTTAACATTTTAGGGGGGCCACACTAGATGCCATGTTATGTTTTTTTGAAAAAATAAGACCAATTTGTGTGGCCCCCCTTTTTGAACCCCTTAATCTCCACCATTTAAAAAATAGTAGTTTAGAAAGTAGATTCAGAGCACTATGACTCTTGTTTTCGTTTCATCTTAAAATTTTGAGTGTAACTATCTTCAATTTGTCATTCAAGGTCAAATTTTCTTAATTTCGAAAAAAAGTGGCCACTTAAGACCCATTTTTGGTCCCCCATTTTTTGTACCCACACATTTGTAATATATCAAATTTATTTTCTACAATTATCACATTTTTATTTTCCTTCATATGCTTGGGTTTCTCTTTCTTATTGTAATATATGCTATTTAGTTTCTTTATTATATGTTATTTTGAGTGATTTGACAATGTATTTGGAATGCATGTGTTATAATCTAATATTCCAAAAAAAATGATGAGGCCTTGTTGTATCATTGAGGTGTTTTGATTGTGTACTCTAGATATTTTTGTTGTGAGGTTTTACATTTATCACTATATGGAATATGTTGTATGATCATCAATGTAGTCTTGATGAGGTTTGTATTGGCATTTGGATTTCTAACTCTACATAATGAGATGCATATGTTTTACCTTTATATATTTAAATTATCATGATGTTTCAACTTCATTGTTTTCACTATGTTTACTATAAGTGAGAATCTTATATTAGATTCATCATTATGAAATATGATTGGTTACACATCTCATTTCTTGGATCATGCTAGTCATTGATGATTTATAATTAGATGTAATGATTTGATATCATGTTATGAGTTATATTATATTTGGTGATTTATATTGTTTTGGCTATTATTATATGAAGTAGGTATGCCTGATGTTTCACTTGAGTATGCAAAGTATATAGATTTCCTCAACGTTTGCTATATTGGAGATGGTCATTTTGGATTGAAACATGTTAGTTAACCCTATCTCACTTGAGTTGAGTGTGAAATGATTTCCGATTCTAGAATATGCATGTTTTATTCAAACCCGTAAAGTGTTTGAGAACTTTACATGTGATTATTTTATCTTATTTTATCACATTTAACTCTATTTAGAAATGTGTGGTTGTCATGGTTGCAAAATTTTAATATTCTTAAATTGAAAAAGATAATATTTGTACCTCAGTGAAAAAATGCCTATTACATTATTGTAATTTTTAAGGAAGAAAATTAAAGTGAATTTAATCATATTTCAAAATAAAATGTTTTCTCATAAAGTGAAATAGAATTTGCATTATAGTGGGTACTTAATTTAATTGCCTTGTTTTATGGGAAAATAAAAAATGTAAGTTAACTATATTGTATTTTCCTAATAAAATTATTTGTATTGATTTTTTTTGGAAATACCTATTTTTGCAAAAAATATTTTGAAATTATAAAAATATAGAAAAAATTATAAAAAGGAAATGAAAATATTTTTAAAACAAGTTCTTGTTTTGATGGAAAATTCATCTCTTCTCTTCCTTTGAAAGAATTTTCTTTTGGGAAAAAGATGGTTTGGAATTCTTTGAGCTTGGATTGATAGTATTTGCAAAAGGATAAAGAGTTGTTTGTTTGTGTGTTTGTACTTGTTCCAAAATATATATTTCTTCCATTGTTGAAAGCTTGTGTTGAGAGGTAAGTTTATCATTTATTTTTTATTTGAAATAGTTATTTTTCTTATCCATTTCCACATTAGATGAAGGCATATGATTTCTCCTTAAAGGTGCCAAGAAAAGGGTTTTGTAAACCTTGCACAATAAATAATTATTTTAATTACGATGAATATTATTTGTGGTATATTTTAGGAGATATATTTAGCCACATTAAATATTTATTTGGGTTCATTTTTAAATTTTTATGTAACATTGGTTAGACATTTTATGTGTGGGTTGCACATGGGAAAATATTCGATATTGGAAAAAAATAGTAACAAAAAATAAATGTTGGGGTGAATGGTTTTGTGCACTTGTGGTTTTGAGACACATTGCTTTACATTGCCATTTGGTTATTTTGTGTGAAATTGATTCTATAAAAGTAAGAACATGTTTAGTGGTTGGGGGTTGACTCATTGGCTTTTTGGCTAGTGGATGGAATTGCCATTTGTATTGAACTCTCTTGTTGAGTGCATATGTGAAGCATGGTATAGAATGTGTGGTTATATTATTGGATACATGGAGGATGTATTGGAGTAGCTTTATGTTTTAAAAGTGTTCATGGAGACTCTGTAAGGGATATTGTAATATATTCATTGCTCAATAATACATTGAGTGTGGCCACTTTTGGAGGTTGGGTTTTTCCTCTTGAGGGTTTTTCCATGGTATATCTTGTGTAATCTTGTGGTATGTCTTTGATATTTTCATCATGGTTATTTTTTAAGTTTATATGCATTCTTTTATCTCATGGGCTTATGTAGGAAATGGTTTGATCAACCTATAATTTTCCTAACAACAAGAATGGTTTTTCAATAAAATTTTGTATTCATTTATGCATTTATAAATTTAAAAAATAAAAGAAAAGAGAGAATGTTATGACAATTTTTTCTAAATCTTCCTCGAAATCTCCACAAATAGGAAACAATGATGTGCATTTTTTACATCTAAGGGTATAAAATTTGGATATTTTGTATAATTTTAGAAATAAAATTTGAAGGCCCATAATGATGTAACTAATTGTGGATTTGGGACTTCTTATGGTTTTTCTAATTTTGAAAAATATAAATTTAAAATTAGAACTTTATTTGGATATTTTATTTTGTAGATTGTCTCCGTATGTAATCATAATTTTGCATCATTGAGCAAAGTGTAATTAAAATTTGTATTTTTTATGCGTCAAACCAAAATTATAATTTTAGGACATTGGGTGCTTAGGATTGATGTACAGAGTAGGAAAGGAGTGGTCTCTTTATACTTTCCAAATTTTGAAAGGAATTGTAGATAGAGCTAGTTGAGAGTTTAACCAAGTGATAACTTAAAAACATTGGAGATAAAAAATATTTGACTGAATAAGATAACTAGTTTTGTTTCAAATGACTCACGGGGATTTGGATTTGGATGTAAGGGAAATTTCACAACAGTGCAATTTATGAACTTAATTGAGTAATCTCATGCACCATAGGATTTCTTGTAATGTCCCTAACATATAATTTCAACATAGAGACTAATTTGTTAATTGAATTCAATGAAAAAAAATATATGAACACATAGATCTCTTTGGTATAATGATAAACTTCAAAATATCATACATATATGATGTATCAATTACAACTCACTAAGACTGATTCAAAATGATATACAATGTTGCTATAACTTAATAACAATATTATTTTCCTTACAAATTCTTTGAAGATCAGACGCAATCCCTAAATAAGAATTCCCTTAGGAACCAAAGGGGTTTCATCCTTTTATCCTAGTGAACACTATGTTTTCATCCAGGGAAGAGTTTAGAACACAAGTGTTCCAAAATATAGAAAATTGACATAATAATTTCATGCCTAATACATGAATTGACTCCCTACATTTATATGTGTTGGCAATATGAGAATGATGATGTTTGGATATGTATGGTTTTGTCATTGATGTCAACCCATTGTACAAATGTAGAGGCATTGGTCCAGAGAATACCAAATGGTGTGGATAATTGGCTAAGTTTCAGAGTGTAATCTAAGTGCTACAGTGAACCAATTTTTTGGTCCACATTGCTCTGCTATGCAATATATTGCAATGCGATTTTGAGGTGTTGATGATGTGTATTGAAGATGTTCAAATCCAAAGTTTCAAGGTTGTATGTCTTCCACAGTTGAAGATAATGTTGACAAAGTATTAAGCTCTGTAATGGCATTGTTATTGGTACAAAGTGTATTTTGGAATGCTCTGCATTTCACTGCAAATGAATATTATGCTATGTAGTTTTTAGGAAGTGTTTTTAGATGTCAAAAGTATGTGTGCTATAAGTGGCAAGTGTTTTAGTGGTACACATGTTGAGTTATTAATGAATAGTTGGTTCATTCAACTATTACTTCACTAGTTTTGCTATGTGGTGTTGACCTAAGGATTTTGGGTCATGTGGAGTTGAAGTATGTAATAAGTGGATTTATGGTAGTGATTATAGGTCATACCAACCTATTTTTGAGGTATACACATTTTGGTTCTCTCTGCAAGGCATGTGTGTTAAATTTTTAAGTTGACAGGTTATGTGGTGCATGATTCATGCAATTAGGCCGACCTAATTGATGTTTTGGTTGGTTGTATTATATATGAAAGGTTGATTCATTGTGAGAAGTATGAGAGGTGTATGAGATGTGTGTGTGTGTGTGAAATTTGATGTAGTGTGAAGTGTGGAAGGTGTAGTGGTGAAGTATGAAGTGTGTTAAGTCAGTTTTCAGAGCTTAATTGGAATTGTATCTTTGACATGTTGCAAATGCATTATTAGCAATTCATTTTGGTAGTGAGCCATCCTTTCCTCTATCTTTTTCTATTCTAGGTAGTGAGCCATTCTTTCTTTTTGTATATTGATGTTGGAAGCTTGAGTTGTTTGTGAATTGTTTAGGTGTTGTCATTTATTTCAACCCCTTGTATGAAGAGAGTGTTGGAATGGTGTTAGTGTTGATGATGTCAACCCCTAGCATTGGAATTGTTGGAAGCCTATAGTTGTTGGTATTGATGTCAACACAATGCTAGTGTTGTCATCAATGCCTTACTTTAATAAAGTTACAGAAGTTGTGTTTTAGATGGATGTGTTATAGTTGATGAGAGATGTTGCAGATGTGTTGTAGAGATGTGAGTAGTGTTGTTTATGTGGTTGGTTCACTTGGTTTCCAAGTCTTTTGAGAAAATTTAAATAAAAGAGAGTTCAGTATGATAGAGTGGTGTTCAGTGTTCTGCTCTGCATTTCTTCATGGTTGAAGATATGCCCGTGTGGTTTGGATATGTTGATTAGAGGTGTCCAAAGGTTTTATATCTAGAGTTTTAGGTTCTAGATCATTCTGAAGTAGAAGATGTGTTTGACAGTATGCCTATTTGGTGAAATAGGGTGTCTGGGAGAAATGAGATTGCTCTGTATTTCTTTGTAGTGAATTTTATTGGGTTATGGATATGGGAATGTGCTTATATATTTTATATGTACCTTCCCTTAAATTTTTTAGGTGTTGGGGTGCTCCACAAGGTTGTTTTGCATGTTGGATGTTTGTGGCGGTGTGTCTAGTTGCACAAAATAAAGGTGTTCTTAAGTTTTAGGTGGTTGTAGTAGTAGTGGTGAATGCTTTGATGATGTGGAATATTTTGAGATGTTTTGGAATGTTTTTGTGTGGCCCACGAGATGTTTCTAGACCTTGAGAGGCGTTCTTGTGTTCGCTTGTTAGTGTTAGTGCAAGTTTGATCGACCTAGCATGCTAGTGCTAATTTTAGAGGATGATTAATGTTTGTGGAAGTGTCAAGAAGTGTTTCAATGCAGATTTGGGTCCTATTTAAGTTGTAGCATGGTTTGATTTCACTTCTTTACACCGTGGAAGTGTTTGGTGCTAACCTATTTGATGTTGCACGGTTGAGGTGCATAGGTTTCATTAAGGTCGACCTAATTGAGATTGTTTTAGGTTGTGGATGGTATTAATACAAGGTGAGTTGTGTGGATTGAGAAAAAAGTGTGTGATGCAAAATATGTGAAAGTGATCATGTGGTGATCTGAGTGCGAGCTTTAATTCCTATGACTCCCAGATCTGTAGTGAGCATAAGGTGCCTACATTTTAGTCTATTGAATGATTTGTTTGTTCTTTAGTGGAACTATACCTTTGTCATAAGAGAGATGCATTGTTAGCAGTTCAAATTTGGCAATGAGCCACCCCTTCTTTTATCTTCTTTCTTCTGGACTTCTAGACAGTGAGTCCTTTAGCAGTAAGCCCTTCTTCCTTTTGGGCAATGAGTCCTCTGGTAGTGATCCTATTGTATTGGATGTTGCTATACTTTATATTGTTAGATAATCCTCACCATGGTTTTTCCCTTCTTGGGTTTTCCACATAAATCTGGTGTTCTATTGTGCATGGTATTTTGATGTGTTGTTTTATTTACTTTCATCCTAAATTTGATTTAGGGTTTAAGGGATAATAAAGATCTAAATGTTAATGAGGGTTTTGATGTTTTAATGTATAACTAATTAACTCCCCTCTCAATTGTCCTATGTATCTAAAAAATGGTATTAGATCAAGGTTTCTTAAAAGAGGGTTAACCATTTTCAATGTAGATCCAAATGGCATATAAGAAGGAGGCTCCCTTGTTTATGTCAGAAAAATGAGGTTGGGAATCTCAGAAAGAAACAACTGAGATCAGTAGTGCCTTTGACAACCTTATTCCACTAGATTGCATCAAAGACAAGAACTACTATGCCATAAAGCGGAAGAAGGCACAGTTCATTTCCCACATTAATCCTTTTGAGAGAAACTCCTGCTCAACCAGTTTCAACAACACCATTTATAGATTCAACAAACAAAATCAACAACCATGAAAAATGAAACAAAGGACATGAACACATAGATATACATGGGGAAAACCCTTTCAGGTAAAAAAGCCCACACTCCAAAAGCCCAGATCGCCATTATATTATTCAGTAACAAAATATAGGTACAATACAATATCAGGCTTGTGGCCTTTACAGGAGATTTACATCTTGTTCCATTTTGGAGAATAATTGGCAGCATAACCCATCGCAACCACCTCTCTCTGCGAGAGACATCTCACTCGGCTACACAGCCACACAACTCGACCACTGACCTCTTGGCCTCTTTGTCACATAGCTACTTGGGCTTCACCTTCTGTGAGATCCATTTCTCTTGGCTTCACAGCCTCGCGGCTAGTTCAAAAACACTCACCCTACACTAAGCCTCGTGACATGCACCCAGGTTCTCGGCCAGTCCACGCCCAACTTCGTGGCCTCTCTACTTACATCCGACCTCTTGGCCTGCATCCAACATCTCAGCCTGTATCTGGCCTCTCAGCCTTCAACCAACACCATGACATGCATCTAGCCTCATGACATGCGCCTAGGTTCTCAATCAGTCAACACGATCAGTCAACATCCAGTCATCGCCACCGCTCTCACTGCTCTGAGAGATTGTCATTCTCTTTATCACTAAAAAACTGTTCAACTACCATGCCCCTTTAGGGTTTCACCTCAAGCCACACGTAATCATCCAACATTCAAACCTGGTCGTTGGATAAGCAGTCAAACAAATCTCCAACGTCAAACTTAGGGTTAGCCACCCAGTCGAAGATACATTCATTATTGTCTCATCAAGCACATGGGCACACATGCCATTTTTCCTCCATGTCATTGCCATCTGTTAGCCTTCATCATGATCCACCAACCTTATCGGGTCCCAAGTGGTCCCCACAACCATCGATATCCAAGTCACTATATCATTGGAGAACCAAACTTCAAAACCTCTTGACATAAGTTGTGAATTTCCCATAACCCACAACTCATTGATAAAGGGATTGCCTTGTCGCTCAAAGAACTTCTAAACCTCATGACAGAGGTTACAAAGTTCCTGAAATGCGCGACAAGCTGACAACAAAGGAAGTAGCCTTCACTTCATAGTCGCTAAGTCAAGAGGTTTCGAGACTTTAGAACCCCGAAACTTTAGTTTGATAAACTTGAAAACCGATGACTTAACTCAGGCAGATGAAGGAGGAGAACAAAATTGCTCTAGGAAGTCGATCAAGCCAGTAAATTTGAGTCACAATTCTCAACATTCTCCCACTTGATGAAGAACTTACTGGATCCTTCCAAAGCAAACACAAGAATCTTAAACAATGCTTCTACGCTCTAACCAAGACACCTGCAACGACATCCAAGATGTCCACCAACTCAGACAACAATTCCAACCATTCACCATAGGAAAAGGAACGAGCCAAGGCGTATATGCACTAGTCTCAATAATACAAGCATCAGATCCTATAGACTGCAAGGGCACCAACACTGCCACCACTCCAATGTGCTCACAAGCTATACAAAAGCAACACAACATCAACTTCAAATCCCTCAACACGAACACAACCGTGAAGCCATTCTCTAGAAAACAAGATAGAACATCAACTAGAACAACAACCAAAACATTTACTGCTCCCATCCAACTAATCAACCCACGCGACTAAAAATAGCACCCACAACACATGCTAATCCATCCAATCACACATACCTCAAAGATATCAACATTAGTAAACTCATGCCACTTACATAGCCAACCCATCAACAAAAAAATACAAGCTCCAAGTGCCAAATAGTTAAAGACCAAACACATCGAGGAACTCCCACTGCATGGGTAATGCTAAATCTAAAAAGATCAAGGCATGTCGAGTCTACCAATAGCATCACATAGAGAGAGTGAACATGTAGTTTCAAGGAACCATCCAAAATGATATGCACATCATGTACCTATAGAAAATCCTCCTACATACACCTCTAAATGCCAACTGTGTCACCTTATTCTCCATGTATCCATGAGCGCCTACAACCGATCATCTCATGCTAAACTCCAAATGCAACACTACACCATCATGAAGTTCTCAAGCATATACATAAAGAATTACCATACGATTGTCAAAGCTCCAATCATTTGAACTAGGAACTTATCATGACATCATGATCTACACATCCCCCTTAGGAGATCCCATGCTCCAGGTGAACATACCATGGTCTCAAGAACAATGCATCATGCCAAAACTCTAATGCACAATCAAGAGTATACCATGATATGAAACAAAATACACTCTAAACCAACATCACCAGCCAAGCACCACCAAAATCTCAACCAAAGACTCCAAGAGTCCAACATGGCTACAAGATGCTACACATCTTCAAATAGTGTCCATGCAAATGCGAAAGAACCCTTCTGTAACAACAAGATCTAAGAGTCCCTCCTAGTAACATTTGCAACACTAAAGAAGATCATCCACCACCACATGATGAATCCATAGTCATTACTAAAGCTCCCACTGAACCGTGACACCGAGCTCTCCAAGCATCATGACCAACCATCTGCTAAACTGGAAATCCTTCAGGTCCACACAACAACATGTCCATCTGACAAAAATGCCAAGAAACACCAAGATCTCCAAACCAAGCAGACAAAGCCATCATTGTCAAAAGCTTACATGTAGGTAAAGACAACCCACACCGTTGCACAACCCATAGATCCATTCAACAGAAACATGCAAACCCATCATCGCACTGGAAACATGAAATTGAGATCTCAAAGAGAATAGCAACGTAAACAACATGACTCAGACACCAAATCAAGCTTAGATTTGATTTGCCAATCACGTTCACGAGCACCATAGTCAGGGAACCCACAAGCAACGCCACAAGAATGTTGAGTGATAAATCACGTACCAACACTCCCATGCAAAGAAAACATCACACCTCCTCAAACCATGTCAAACTACAACTATCTTATCTAGTCACATCCCAAAAGCCAAGGTCTAGAAAATAACTTAACAACAACTCCACATAAACGCAAGTTTTGCTTGATTGTGTAAAACCTGCAAAACCACAAAGCCATGGAAGTACAAACCATCCTTAAAAGGAAATAGTAGTTCAGGAAATTCAGGCCCATTTCAAGCCAACTCCAAAACCACCAACATGCACATGCATTCAAGAGAGACATGCTATTACAGAAGCTTCCAGATCATCCACATATCAGCTCTATAGCCTTCATGCAACCGAGGTACTAGAAAGATTGTGCCTTCCAATACCAGGAAAAACCACCCAACATAAGCACATTACTCCACAGCTGAGAAACAACCCAAGCTTCTCCATATCATCAGGGAGCCCCTCACGCAGACACCCAATATGAAAGCTTTGTTGCAACACATCCATGAAGCAAAATATTCCACCCCATGCATCAGGGCTATACCATTGCCAACTAGGAACCTTAGATCACAACATTCCAGTATGACCAGTTCCAATTTCTCCATCTTCACCATCTTCCATGTTGTGTGTTGTTTCAGAAACTTAAACAGAGGAGCAAGAATTTCCACTCACCAAAGGATCAATACATCAGTCAATTCCTTCAGATTTCCTCAAGCTTGAAAGACTAAGAAATCTTCACAAAAGGAATAGCCAAAACCAACAACACACTAGGAAGAAACACAACCCAAAAGAAGGCTCTGATACCACTTGTTACGAAAATGGGGTTGGGCATCTCAAAAAGAAACAATTGAAATCAACAGTGCCTTTGACAACTTTATTCCACTAGATTGCCTCAAAGACACAAACTACTATGCCATAAAGCGGAAGCAGACACAGTTCATTTTCCACATTAATCCTTTTGAGAGAAACTCATGCTCAACTAGTTTCAACAACACCATTTAAAAATTCAACAAACAGAATCAACAACCATGAAAAATGAAATAGAGGACATGAACACACAAATATACGTGGGGAAAACCCTTTCAAGTAAAAAACCCCACACTCTAAAAGCCCAGATCACCATTGTATTATTCAACAACAAAATATAGTTACAATACAATATTAGGCTCACGACCTTTACATGAGGTTTACATCTTGTTCCATTCTAGAGAATAATCAGTAGTATAACCCATCGTGACCACCTCTCTCAGTGAGAGACATCTCACTCGGCTACAAAATCACATGGCTCGACCACCAACCTCTCGACCTCTCTATCGCACAACTGCTCAGGTTTCACCTTCTATGAGATCCATCTCTCTCAGATTCACAACCTTGTGGCCAATTCGTCAACACCCAACCTGCACTCAACCTCATGACATGCACCCAGCCTCACGACATGCACCTAGGTTCTTAGCCAGTCCATGCCTAGCCTCACGACCTCTCTATTTGCATCTGTCCTCTTGGCCTGCATCCAACATCTCAACCTATATCTAGCCTCTCAGCCTTCACCCAGCACCACAACATGCATCCAACCTCACGACAAGCACCTAGGTTCTCGGCCAGTTAGCGCCCAACCGTCACCGTCGCTCTCACTGCTCTAAGAGATTATCATTCTCTCTATCACTAATAGAATATTCA
The DNA here is from genome assembly GCA_007258455.2 of Sequoia sempervirens. Taxonomy (NCBI): domain Eukaryota; kingdom Viridiplantae; phylum Streptophyta; class Pinopsida; order Cupressales; family Cupressaceae; genus Sequoia; species Sequoia sempervirens. The sequence continues at coordinate 242,755,596 of VDFB02000007.1, read as the reverse complement.
ACTATCGTGCCCCTTTAAGGTTTCACCTTGAGCCACACACCATCATCCAACATTCAAACCTGGCCGTTGGATAAGTAGTCAAACAAATCTCCAACATCGAACTTAGGGTTAGTCGCCCAGTCAAAGAGACATTCATTACCCTCACCGAGAACATGGGCCCACATGCCATCTATCCTCCACATCATCACCACTTGTCGGCCTTCATCATGATCCACCAACCTTATTGGGTCCCAAGTGGTCCCCACAACCATCGACATCCAATTCGCTATATCGCTGGAGAACTGAACTTCAAAACCTCTTGACGAAAGTTGTGAAGTTCCTAGAACTTGCAACTCGCCAATAAAGGGATCACCCTGTCACTCAAATCTAGAACTTCTGAACCTCATGATAGAGGTTACGAAGTTCTCAAAACCTGTGATAAGCTGACAACAAAGGAAGTATTCTTCACTTCATAATCGCTAAGTCAAGAGGTTTTGAGACTTTAGAACCCTGCGAATTCAGTTTGACAAACATGAAAACCAACAACTTAACTCAAGCCAATGAAGGAGGAGAACAAAACTGCTCTAGGAATTTGATCAAGCTAGTAAATTTGAGTCACAATTCTCAACAGTTTGATGGGATGAATTATGCATTTTGGAAAACCAGGATGGAAGGTTTTCTTGTTTCCCTAGGGTTTGGAGTTTGGAAGTCGATTGAAGATGGATATACCATGCCCACTAATGGTTCAAAAAATGATGATGAGATCAAGGCACATGAGAACACTTCCAAAGTAAGGAATTCTCTTTTGAGTGGTCTTTTTGATTCAAAACTAGTGAAGGTTATGGGCTATAAATTTGGTAAAGAAATTTGGAAGAAGTTGGAAAGTATCTATGAAGGAGATGATAAGGTCAAGCAGGAAAAGATGCAAAATTTAAAGACTAAGTTTGAAACCATAAGGATGTCAAAAGATGAAGATATTTCCAGCTACATGCATAGAGTGGATGAAGACTATAAATTAGTAGGTATAAGATGACTCAAAAGGATAGTGTTGTAAGTTTCTGAGTGTGGAAAGAATTCATAGGATCACCAACTAAATATCTAGCCTCCTAAACAAAACTATAAGTCCTTCTACACAAAACATTAGTAGTGTGAAGTGGAGGTGGTGCTAGAGGTGGCGATGTAGGTGGTAGAACATGACCATCATTTAAAGTATCCTCAAGTACAAAGGTATCTTGATAAGATAAAGAAGGTGGAATAGGTAGTGAGGAAGAACAAGTGGATAGAGGATGCATCTATTTGAAAGACATTAAATTAAACATCTTTGTGAAATTATATGTCTCTAGTGGTTGGATCAAACAATCAATAAGCCTTCACATCCTCACAATAGCTAACAAAGATGTATGGTTGACTCTTCTTCTTCATTACCTTATATCGATCATTTAATATGAATGTGTAAGCCTCACTACAAAATACCCTAAAGAAGGAAACACCAAGCTTAATATTAGACCAAGCCTCCTCTAGAATGATCTTCTAAATTGCCTTGTGGGGAGTACAATTCTAAATATAGTCATCAAAATTGATTACACCATCCCAAAAAGATGGGGCCATAGATCAAGGCTAAATAATAAAATTTACAATCTCCTTTAGTGAACTATTCTTTCTTTTAGTGACACCATTATGTTGATGATGAATACCATGCTCTAATCTTGAAAGGACTAGTTCACATATCCCCCCCATTATTTGTGCATATCCATCAAATAAAAGAACTAAATTTCTTCTCCAAAAACACCTTTAAATTCTTGAAAGTGATGGAGACATCACTCTTGTACTTGAGAAATTACACCCATGTGTAATAATAATAATAATCATCAATGAAGGTGAGCACCTACTTGACTCCTAAAAATAGAGTTAGAAATGAATGAGGTAATTATGAACTAACTCAAGGTAGTAGCACCATGGGACTTACCCTTCAAAAAATGTTCTTTATGATGTTTTTCAAGGACATAATCTCAAAAAAATCCCTCTATGCATGAAACATTAGGAAGACCAAGTACCATATCATATGTACTCAATTGCTAAAGATACTTATAGTTGAGGTGTACAAACCTCTCATGCTAAATTTTTCTCAAATAATCTACATGGAAAATGTGCGATGAACAACAAGATGACTCAAATCCATGAAACCTATACAATTGAGACCCATGATCAACTTGTCTTGAAGCAACAATTTTCTCCAAATGTTGTAGTTTTCAAATAACCATATCACATGGTGAAAACTCAATTATCTTCAAATCCATAGCATGGAAAATTTGGCATATGAAGGAACATAGGAAAATAGAGAACATCCTCAATGCAACCATTTGTTAATTTTACAATACCTAACCCCTAAAACAAAATTTGTGTATAGTTACCCACTACAATTTGAGAAGTTGTGTTATCAAAAAGAGACTCAAGAAGATAATGTGAATGAGTCATGTGATGTGAGGCTCTTAAGTCTAATAATAATTACCTTAGTATGATTCCAAACCTTTTAGCCTTAAGTTCTTGAACTTTGTTATGTTTGGAAATATCAATGTTGTGTTTCATCATGGCCTCTTCCAAGGCTCTAATCCTTTGATGACAAAATTTGATGTCATGATTTTATAATCTACAAAATGCAGATGGTACTTTATTTTTTTACTTTGTTGTGGAAGAATTCTTACTTGAATTAAATTATGTGGCTTGCGTATTACTTTTTTATTTTTCGTAGATGAATTCTCATTTCTTGAAGTTGATTCTACCTTAGTTTGTTTAGAAGACTTCTTACCTTTTCCCTTAGATTTTTGAGCTACTAGTTCTTGAATTTTTGAAAAAAGATATAATTTGTGGAGAGTATCTCAGATTTTTCTTTCAAGATTATTCCACAAAACTATTCAAATTTAGGCATATTAAATCTTGCTACAAGGGCATCCATAGTAAAGTGGAAGGTAGAAGAAAAAACCTAATATAGGCCTTTTAGATTTGATATAAACAAGAAGAAACGTTATTTATCTAATTTTATTTTTCCACAACCTTGAAGATGAGAAAGAAAAGACTTACATTTCACCATAAAATTTTCAATAAAGGGAAAGCCATTAGGAGATAACATACTTAATTCATCTAATTGAAGCATTTTAAACTCATCAATTGTACCAAACAGTCATTAAACTTATCCCACATTTACAAAAGAATCATATAATTTTCAAGATGAAATTACAAATCTTTAGATACATGGAGACCAATAATTCCTATGACATCATTTGACTTGTTCTAAAGAGTAAAGCCAATGACAATAGATAAAATTTATGGATTAGTCTTCAAGGAGCATGTAATACTTGTCATGTAGAAGAGTTGTGAGGAAATGAATTGGTCGATGCATCAAGTCTGCAAAAAAATGTATATATTGCTATGAGTTCGAGTGAGGTGGAGGTGTGATGCCATGTCTTGGCTATGAATTTTGCCTCTAGTAATTGCCTCAACAAATATCAAGCCCACAAGAAAAAATGTGAAACCCTTGTTGCAAAATAATTTCCTTTGGTTGTCATGACCTTAGGGAGCTTAGCTTGCAATAGAAAAAATCAATTCCTACAACAAAAATCTTATATAGCTGAGTGTTTGAGGGTTGAGAAATTTTGAGCTCCCTTTGATTTTCTTTGAATAACAATCAAATGAGAAAATAAAACTTGCAAAAAGTGCTAAAATCTTTTAAAAATTTACAAAAAAATTGCCTATTTGATGCAAACCAGTCACTAAAAATTAATCCACAAAACAAGAAATAGTTTACCTAGATCCAAAAACTAGATTTTATAGAAAAAATCCTTTCAAATAAAAATTCTACATAGGTACAAAATTTTGTATATCCCATATGGGCGTATGATACATGGGGTGAAAAAAATTGAAAAAAATTCTTGCATCAAATTTTAACAATTTTAATAGATGTTCCTAGTTAAATTTGGATCTTCTAGATGTAATGGCAATGTTTGTTTGGCTCTATGCCACACCTATGATAGTGCAAAGTGTGAGATTAAAACAAAATGGGAAGGGATTTTAAATTAATGGCTCTAATACCATGTTAGAGCATCAATAAAATAAATTCAATACCCAAAATACTTAAATAAATTAGCACACATGATACCAAAATACTATCATAAAAATGTATGAGATTATACACTGAACTCCATATATATGTGGGATAATGAGGAAGAAGGAAGGTGGGAGTGAAAAACTAACCCTCCAAGAAATGTGACACGTGTAAAACACTTGGGAAAAGTGTGAGAGCATGTGTTATGTGCCTATAAGGTGAGACAATAAAACCACTAAGTGAATTTAATTTAAGGTGAATAGGTCTATTGGGAACTAGGTAAATGGAAACTAGTTAGGCAATAAATATTTTCACACTAATAGTAAGGGTTGGTTACTTGACCAATTTTTTGATTGCAAGAGTTTTAAGTATGTTCTAGGGTATCAAACAATGAATGTATATCTCTCTATATGATGGTGTATGCTTATAAATTAGGAGGGGTAGTCTAGTAAGGTTTTACTTGTAAATTAATGTTTCCTTGACAAATCTTAATATCTAAGGAGGGGCTTTGAACCTAGTTATTGTATCTCACTTGTTGGAATGATTGTAATTCAATTAGATTAATGTATGACAAGAATTCCAAGGCATCATGAAATTATTTATGATGGGGTGTTATTGATTTGTTATGGATAACTAATTTGTAGGTTTCCTTATTCTTTGAGGTTGCAAATATATAATTATTGTTTTATTGTTGATTTGTAGGTATGTTCTCATCCTCCTTGCAAGTTGTGACTCTATTTCCCAATGGAGTAGGCATTGGTTTGATTAGTGAAAGGCCAAATATATTTCAAATTTATTCATCTCTATTGTTAGCTATAAAAGTAATTTAGTTTCACCCTACTTGTATGATCTAGTATTACAAACTATGCCATATCTTGTGTTATCCTAAAATTGATAAATAGTTGGAATAGTATGTTGCCCCTCTTATCCATGTATATGCAATGTTAAGTAGATACATTTGTCGGGGAATTATGCTATTGTTTCCTTTTGATGCATGGTAAGAGTGAGTTATTATCTACTTGTTTGAGGTTTGTATGTAGTCAATTATGACATGAACTTAGTGACAAATATTAGGGTTTATAAATTTTGGGTATGACTACTTAAGAGCCTTGAGTCTAATTATTTATTTCTCTTTAATTTTCAAATTGTAGAGACCTCAAGGAATACCTCCCTTGTCCTTGAAATCACTAAAGATGAAGGTGAGTCTATCCACTCACAAATATTAGTCAATTTATGTCAATATCTAAGCATAAGTCTTACCTATTACCTTTATTGACATTTCCCCTACCCTTAGGTTCTCGTGATCGTCTTTAAGATTTATGGAGACACATGTTTAAGAGACAAATAGAGAAGATTATGGTTATTACATAGACAATATATGATAGTGATTGGTACAATGTGGTAGTAACCTTTATTTTGCAGTAGTGATCTAGTACAAGAACCTCAAGTACTCAAGAATAGAAAGTTGTGTCTCTAGGGTCATAAATAAGAAACTATAGTAAAGACCAACCTTCCATAATAGTGACCTACATAACATGGTGCTATCTTTGTGTCATGCAATCATATCTCTCATAATTTGTGCCTTGGATTTGTGACCCTCATTATACTTACAAATTTTTGATTTGATGTACCTATGCTAAAATTTTAATGGTAGACTTAAGGTCATATTTGGGGAAAGAAAAATGGTTTTTCCTACTTAGGAGACTACCTTAGTTAAGCCCCTAGGTGATGTATCTAAACCTCAACTATGTGGAATGGAATTTTGGAAGAGTGTGCACTCCTTAAGTTGTATAATGTGGAATAATTTAAATGTTTTAAGATTTAAAATTCCTACAAATGTTTTTATATTTGTTTTATGTGCTTTTGTGTATGAAGGATTTGATGAAATAGATCACCAAGAATAACAAAGGGAAAGGAAATGGTAAATGCTTGTAGATATTGGTAATATAATGGAATAGAAATATGAAAACTATTGAGTAACCATGGTGTCAGTAAGGAGTTATAGGAATCTATAAAGAAAGAGGTAGGTTGATAGCCAAAAGGTAATGAAAGAAGCTCTAAAATGCATTCATGGGGATCATATAAGAAAAACCAATAAATCAGAAAGAATTAAAGATATTGGAGGAAGTTTCTAGATAATTGAGAGCATTGATGAAGATAAAATAATATTTTAATAATGATACCTTGAGTTGGCAATTTGAAAAATATAAAATCCACAAGAATATTTTTTTAAGATTTACAGATTGGTTTGTACTCATGGGCACTACTAAATTGTACTAGTGTCTAGGCAGATACAAGTTGTGAATAAAGTAAACTAAAAGGCAAAGAGCAAAAAAAAGTTTAGATTGGAATCTCGATGAAATAAATAAGGCTCAAGGATATGCTATGTCTATCAAAAAACACACTATGAGAATGCATCTAAAATGTGTGTGTAATATAGAGTGGGAATTATAAGGTAGGTAATTTCTAACCCTACAATCAATATTGTTCATTATACTTGTTATCCTATTTATAAGATAACAATCAACAATAACTAAATGGAAATATTTCATACTATATCACCCTCCTTGATCCATTGATCCCACAACTTCTAGGGCCAAAAGGTTTCCTCCTTTAACATTTTGTCTTGTTGAGATAACGTCTCTTCTTTCTCTAAATAGTGTATAAGCCCAATTGCTTGAATCTTTAAATGAACATTTTCCAAGGCTCGGATAATTGTAGCATTGCAAACAAGTATATGGCCAAAAACCTCTTTATTTCACATCTATAACTTAGATCAAACCAATCTCAACTTTTGTGGAGAGTAAAACATAACAAAACTGCTAAAAGGGGTTCACATGCCATCACAAAGATATGGAAAAACATAAGTTGGATGTTGCAACCATATAAGTTCAAACTTGAAGTGATTACTTTGAGGATGGACATTTATAGAAACCTAAAACAAGACAAGGTAAATGAGACCCAACCATATGGAAGATGGATGTGTCCACATACCATATATTACTTAACCAATTAGCTAACACTAGAAACTAATCTAAGCATTCAACTATATAATAAAAGCCCTCTCTTTAGTTGTTTGAATAGAACAATGCCCTTTTAGGCACAAATTGTATAGGAAATTCTTAAAATTCTATTCTAATTGAATTACCTTGCACGATTCTCCATACTTATCCCTATTACCAAGCACAACATTAAAATCTCCATCGAAAAGCATATTTTGACCTAAAATAAAACCTAACTATTGTTAGACCTCACACAACACTTTCATCAAATGAATTGGGCTATGAGGTCCACACACATTGATGATAAGCCTAATGTAAGGATTTGAACAATAAATTCTAATTAGAGTCTTTGACCAATACAACCAACTCAAACATCATAGGATTCCACAAAATACAAAGACCATTAGATTCCTTGACAACATAAGAGGTCACACCCTTCCAAAGCTTCCAAGAAGAAAAGAGAAAGATTTGAAACTCAAACTCTACAAAATATTTTTTCTTACAAAATAATTAGGTTTACGATTAGAGAGGTGGTCATTTAACAAGTAGGTTCTCTCCCCCTTCACTGTGATATATAAATAAACATACACATTATTTTCTAGGAAGCCACTCTAGTATCTTCCAAAGTGGAGTCACCTAGATTTTCTAGCTTTATTTTGTATCCTTTTTTCTTCTTATTGTTTTGTGGCATTTTCTCCTTTACTAGTTGAACCTTTGAGATACCTTCCAAGGCCTCTACTATAGCTTGCACCTCCAAACTTGCTAAAAGACTTGATTCATGTTTGTCCTCCTTCAAGGGGGACATCAAGCAACTTCCTTAGTCAACGTAGAGGTTTGATGCTTTCTTGTCTTTACTATCCAAAGAATTTCTAGAGGGGATTGCCATAAATAAGACTAACCTAAAGAACTTGGGAAAAGGATTCATGGTTGAGGGCCAACCAACTCATAAAGTAGACAAGGTTTATCCTCTTTTTCTAACACCTTAACAACTAACAAAGAAATACCACTTTCTCTTGGAAAGGACCATAAGTGGGTAGGAATATTCTTCCAAAAATAACTAATCGTCATTCTAAAGTTTTAAAAATCTCGACAAATCACATGCATCATCTTTAGCTTCTACGACTTCTTCAATTTCCCAACCAACTAGCTAGAACTAACACTAGTCTTGGGTTTATCTAATGGTGAGAGTAGCATATGAATGTAACCCTTTCATAGTCAACCTCATTACAAAAGGAATTGATGGAAGTGAAAAAATCATGCTTTTTAGAAGGAAAAGATCCAAATCTTTAAGAATATTTATCCTAGTAAAGGCAATGGGATATTTTACTACAATCTTTGCATTAACCTTTAGCACATCCCCAAGTAGCTTGTTATTCTTTCAAGACATTCTTTCTCTAGTATTCCAAGGGGAGGCCATTTAACACAAGGGAGAAGCTATGTAGGAGCAAACAAAAACACTCTTCCTAGGGACGAAAGAAAAATTCTCATTCCTAAATCTCCCACAAAGGACTAGTTAACACTATCTCATACAACTCATGGAAAGAAAAGAGAAATACAAGAAAATCATTTCAAAAGGGATAAAATAATAAGTTGAAAACCTCATTGAAATATAACCCAACCTAACTTCCTCCACTGATAGCCATGTGTCCTTGCAAGACCAGATGACCACATTCCAAAGGAAGGTAGCCACCTTTGAGATAGCTTCCAAATCTACCAAATCCACCACCATTGCCAAGTTTGCCATCATAGACAATAATGGGGAAGTTGTTTGACTTCCTCATTCCATGGTCTTCCATACTTGAGAAGAATCACATTTACGCAGAGAACATTTTCTAATCATGTGAAGATTTGAATGATCCACTTGCAAATTGAAATTTAAAATTTCCCACCATTCAAATGTAGAGAACCTTCTTAAAAATCCAATTCAACTAAAAAAGTTGTTCTTTCAACCCCTAGATAATCACAATCTTATAAATCCAATTCAACTAAAAAAGTTGTTCTTTCAACCCCTAGATAATCACAATCTTATGAAGTCAACCTACCTACTTTCCAAAACAACCTTTAAAAGCCAAGTCCACTCCACTGACCCTAATGTTCCCTCTATTATTGGCCTGAGAAACCCCTCCTTTAGAAAAGTACTAGAAAATAAAAACAAAGAAAGAATTAAAAAGCAAGCACTATAGTAAAGAAATAATATAAAAACAAGCACAACTCTAAAAAAGAAAAGAGATACTTTAAGAATTGACTTGGTACACTGACTACCGTCTCAGGCAGGCCTGGAATTTGACAGTCACCCCTACTTGTCATATGAAAATTTTATGACGGTTTGGTCATTTAAATGCCTGTCAAAAAAATCAAAAAAATCGTTTAATTTATGATTTTTTATATAAAATCTTTTATATTTATGCAATATCTTGAAAAATCAGAAAACAATGATAATTATTAGTAACAAATATAAAAATCTACTCTTATATTTAACAATTAACAAAAGTTTCTAAATTCATATTAAAAACAAATCTTGTTAAATATATTCTGAAAGTTAAAAATAATTATATTCTATTTTGAAAAGATTTTAAATCAATATATTTTTATTATAATATTATAAATCACATATATTAATATAAAAAAATATAACTATTGTAAAAATGTCAAAGTTTCTAAATTCATGTTAGAAAATATTCAAAAAGTTATATTCTATTCTAAATTAATTTATCTTTTTATAATAAAAATTATAAAATGATATATATTATAAATTAAAATACTATATTATATTTTGCTTATAATAATTTTTTACGGTTTAATAAAAATATAGCAAGTCAAACTATACAGTCTAATAAACTAATAAATTTTATAGCTGTAATATACGGTCTAAATAGATCATCAAATTCCACGCCTGGTCTCATGTGTTAAATTAAACAACAGATTTCACACTAAAAACATTCCCATTGGGGAGGAACTTACGGGTTTGAATTCCATGGGGGAGGAGTAACAATATTGTAAATACGATCACCGTTAGTGTGGGCCCCTCGAACCCCATCCCAAGATTAACTGTCGGCTTAAAATATTGAAATGAAATGAAATGAAATGAAATATTTTAATAACGTCCACGAGGCCACAGCAGCCTATGGGACCCAGGAACAGCACAAGACCACCACCGAAAAGAGAAGACCCTAAACAGCCTGAGATCTTCGCTCGAGATTAGCTCTACGACAGTGAATTTTGATGATGTAATTTGCAGATTTGACCAACCTTTCCTCCTCAAACAAGGTATTTAAGTTGTCCACTTGTAAGATGTCCCCATAAGTGACCCGAATATCTTTGTATGCTGAGCACTCCATAACAAAGTGCCACTCTGTCTCCACTAATCCCATGTCGCAAAAACGACATATTCTTTCTTCCCACTCTTCTTTAGGAACCATCCATCTGCCCGTCTCACATCTAAGACGATGTGAGCTAGTTCGGAGTTGAGCTATCAACATCTTTGCTCTCCATTTAATATTTGCTCCTATATATGCCTTTTCATCATGGTCCCCCTTAGGATTGAATTCTTTGATATAATAGTCTTTTTTTCGCCCTGATTGTTTTGTCCATAAAGCTTTTTTGAATTTTTGTTTCACATATTTTTTTATTTCTTCATTTGAACTTGGACAATCTTGCATATTCACACCCCACTTTTCCATCCATTTTTTGTTTTGTTTCATCCATGTATTCCTTCTTCTATCCAACTTTTCTTTTACGATTAGCTTAGGCCACCGATGGTCGTCCATGTTTTGAACCTTTTGAAGGTAACATAGTAACCGAATCATCGCGAAAGCCTCCAAGGGAAAGGTGCCTGACTCCGCTAGTAAAATCTCATAAGGTATCGTGGTTTTGAGTTTAAGGCTGCTAACAATTAGATGCTTTTGAATTCTTTCCACTTGCCTCCATTTCTGATCTGACATGCTGCTGCCCCAAATTTCGCACCCATATAGAACCACCGGGGTCACAAGTAAGCCAAACAACGTTCTCTTGGTTTTCCAATCCCATAGCTCAGCATTTCTACATCTGTTTTGTAGAGAGTAGAGCGCTTTCCAGCCTCCTTGGATCCTTTTTGCTCTACAAGTTTCCCAACTGAGCTTATAGTGAAAATCTAGCCCAAGGTATTTGTATTCATCTACAATTTCCAGCGGATTGCCCTCAAAGATAAAGCTAATTTGCTGTTTTTTCCTTCTCAGAGAGAATATCATAATTTTGGTTTTACTAGTATTCACTTGCATCCCAACTTCCTGACAAAATGATTCAAGAGCTTTCAAATGTTTTCTTAACTCATGTGCTGTTTTAGCAATCAAAATGAGATCATCGGCATACAAGAGCAATTTTATTACATAATTGGCCAACTGAATACCTTCCCCACCAACTTTGTCTATCCACTCTTCCAACTTGTCAATGTAAAGCCCGAATAGCGTTGGGGAAAGCGGGCAGCCTTGCTTGACTCCAATGTCACTGCCAAAGCACTCCGACATACCTTCATTAGTTCTGATTTTAGCTCTGACCTGCTCATACAGCCTATGAACAGCCGCCCTAAGAGCCCTTGGGACTCCCAGTTCCTCCATTCTATTCCACAACTTGCCCCGTGGCACTGTGTCAAAGGCTTTTTTGAAGTCAACAAAGCAGCAAAAAGCCTCCTCCCCTTGAACGTTCCAAATTTTTTCAATCAAAAATCTAAGTGTAATACCATGATCGATAGTGGAATGTTTTGGTCTAAAACCAGCCTGCCCTTCAGCTCTTTTGCCCTCTTTCTCAGCCCAACTACTAATTCTACGCTCAATCATGCTTCCAAAAAGTTTTCCAAGAAGCGGATTAATCATAATAGTGCGGTAATTTGATGGGTTATTAGTGTCCCCACTTTTGTATAGGGGAACCACAACACTAGTAGTCCACCCTTCCGGAAAGCCCTCTTGAATAATCCTATTGAAAAAGCCCTTGATGCAAGGCGCAAGGACCTCAATGCCCCATTTTAAGAATTCAGCTTGCAGCCCATCAATATCCTGTGCTTTTCCCCCAGCCAACCTTTTTATCCCTTGATTGATGTCTTCTATGGTGAATAGTTCAGTGGCAGCCCTGATAGTTGGGGGTCTATGTTTATCTTGTTCCCGCTCATACAGTAACTTTGCATATTCCAACCATTGAGAGCTTGTGATATTGTTTTCTGTTTGTTTTCTTTTTTGTTGTAGCTCCTTCCAGAATTTCTTGGGGTTGTTCTTTCCAAGGGCAATCAACTCCAACCTTCTAGTGCTAACATATTTTTCTTTTTTGTTCCGTATCATCTTTTCGTATTCTTTCTTGTTTTCTGTGGTCCTTCCACCCTGGTGAAATTTTCTTTTTGTTAATTTGCACTCTTCATCAAACCATGGGTTTGCTGGGAAAGTAGAAGTAATTGCCTTCTTAGGCCTAGCCCTCTTACACTCATCCAAAGCCTTGTGAACAATAGGGATCAGCATGTCCTTGTTTATAGTGTGATGTCCTTGTTTATTGAATCTATATTTAAACCGATCTATTTTTATCCTGTTTAACTTTGTGTTTTGGGCGATCTCTGCTGGATAAAAGAGGAGCAAGTGGAGTTTGCATGCGCGAGGAGGGGAAAGTTAAAATTTCTCTTTATTCTCCTCCCTCCAGAGGCATTGTGTGTGGTTATTTGCCCGCCAAGTATCTTGTTTCATTGAATTACAACACAATTCATTTTCCTATATTTGTCTGTCGTAAGCAACTGATGTTGCAAATAAGCAAGTATGGCCGTGTGTGTTCCGCTTTGAAATAACAAAAAGAAAGCAGATACGAATTGGAAGCCATGAGTGAAGAGTGGTGTAGAAGCAGATGCCGATGCAGCTGTACTTGCACAGGATACAAGGTCTGTCATTTCATTCTTATTCACCTTAGTTATATTAAAGAGTATTGGCCCACATAATCATCCATGTCATTTTTATTAAACAGTAATTAAATCTCAGACCTACTTCACTACAGCTGTATGTGTCTGTAATCCCAGATATTATGCTTTAAACAAGGAAGAGTGGGTTTTGGGTAGGGTTTTTCTATATTTACAGATCATAGACACAGTTTTGGCCTGGCCATTGTCTGCCTTTCAATGTATTCATGTTAGTAATATGGGTGGCACAAAATTATGCATTTGATCCCAATAAATCGTCATATAATTTGATACAATGCAAAATCACTCCTTACGTAAAAAATGTTCAATCGATTTTAAGGGCTCTGTTTCACATAATTCTATAAGTAGCTTTGTAAATTAGTTATTTAATTGAGTCCAAATTTGCAAAGAACGCTCGTTGATGGATGTGTATCATGTTATTTTCAGTCCCCCTTTTCTCCAGGGGAATCATTCTTATCCCACAGCGAACACTTCCAGGAAACTTATCAAGTTTTGTTATACTGTAGGTCGTAGCTTGCAATTAAGCCTGCAATATTGGTGATTTTATTTATATTTTACTAATGTTTTAGTACAGATTTGAGCGAAAATAACAAAAAATGAAGATGGATAATGGTTAAGTTTTAATTTACGGTTCTTTTTCCTCAAGCTTTGCGTTTCTGATTGGAAGCCATGACAAATGTTTTAAGGAAGACATTATAAACTTGTTGGGAAATATGTGTAGCATTTGGAGCTCTTTATTTGTGTTGAACCCTATTTTGCCAATAGGACTAGCACCTTCGACTGCTTCATTTCAAGGCAATCGGAGATCTTTTACAAACTTGGGAGCTTCATTTTTCAGCTCAGGTGTGTGAGGACATCTCAGTACCTGGTTTCTCTATGCACAAAACAACCCAGACAAAATTGCTTTTCATCCATCATTGTGGCTAATAATTTTTCCCATCGGACCCATTTTTAAAGAAGACGCGCTTTTCAGTTGTGGGTCATACATTTGATCCAATAGTTGTGAGACTTCATAATACACAATCTTCATTAATTTTGTTATCCAATAGATAAGGCGCTGACTTGGCATTATACTTAATCAGTTAATCTTCAGGTTAAATGAACTTATTGTTATGTTATGATGGTCAAGCATGTCTAGGGAGATCTGATTTCTGTACTTGAAATCATTGAAAGGGTTCATTTTTAGGTTATATTCACCTCTGAACATATTAAAATATTTCTTTCTTTCTTTTTCTGCAATTAAACAAATTATTAAAAAATGTGCTAAGATATTTATAGACCCAGGACATGAAAAATATATCTAAACGCTGTGATTGGAGGAAAAGGTGGAGCATTGTCATGCGAGCAATTTCATCATGCAATATAATAAATAAGTAGAAGTAAAATGTAAGAATGAATGATTAGGTTTATAGAGTTATTAAGCATATTTGTAGAAGTTAGGCTTTCCAGGGGCTCTTAGGTTTTTGAAAATTTTGTAAGACACGTGCTGAATCTTCTTCTCTTAGGATGGATGCAACGATGTTTGTGATTTTTGTACTGGTGTTAATGGATTAGAATTTCAACAAATAGGAATATAGGCTCATGAATGAATATAGTAATTTTTCTTTCTTATAAAATTCAAGTTTTCAGTTTGTTGAATGAGATTTAATCAAGCCCTGTAGATCTTTCTCAACTGCATGCCATATTTCTTTCTCTTATACTTTTGATGATAGAGTTTGAATGGTGGAACTTTGTCTCACCTGCATGTTGCTTGAGCTATGAAAACTTTGTGTTTCTATGAAGTTTTAGTTGTTCCATTGTGCAAATCATACACACATTTCTCTTGTCATGAGAGATGAGAGTTTCTGATCTACATTATTTTCATATTTTTTGAGTTATCCAGGTGTTTCTCTAACATTTAGTCCACCTAAGGTTTCTCTTGCTTGCTTTTCTTCCCTTATCTTCCTCTTGCTTTCTTGATCCTTTTGTGCTTTTTGGTAAAAAGTATTAAAATACAAAACCCTCAATCATATGAGAGAGCTTGCCATCTCAAACGTAGAGTGAAATCATCTTGGTGATATTTCTACAGACTTTAACTGAAATTGCCCATTGGGTGAGTCACACTAATTCAACAAAGGATTCAAATGACAAATAACACTGTAATGGTTTTTGGTGACTCTTTTGGGGAGGAAAGGTACTTTCATGCTTGTTATGCGATCAATCAAGGCAATTGCAATAAGGGAGGACCTAAGGATTGGTTTAAAAATTTCCAGCATCCACATGAGGTAACAAAAAGGTAATCATGGGAGGGTCCTCTAAGAAACGTTCATCTCTAGGCTCTTGAGGGATAGACTATCTTGAGAGAAAGTTGGTACTGATAGGAGGTGCTTGTGGAAAAGACTCGTTAACAAGGGGAGGTGGAAATTCATCTATCAGCTTCAGTTCTTTGATTAAATGGATGGGGAATTCCTCAATGAGAAATTGTAGGAGACCGCCATCAATTGTTGGTAGAGGGAGAATTAGAATTCCCCTTTCTATCAATTTTGGGGTGAGATTATACGAGGCTTTTGGACACATGGATGTGTTGGAGCACAAGATGTTCTAATCTAATGTATTTGGTCTTTTTTCGATATTCTAATATTTTTGTTAGAGTAGCCAGATATGCCCCCTCCCCTCCCCAGGCATGCGTATCCCTGTATCTGATACAAATATGGGTAGGATATGGCACAGATACACATTGGATACTGTACCCACAAGTGCCCAAACAACTTTGATTTTCCAGCTGTTAATTGTTATATGGCTAAATTATGATTTTTTCAATGAATAATAGACAATTAACAATACTTAATGCTTCAAGGGGAATAAAAGTAAACTTCTATACTGCTGTCCTGTCAACTTAATCAATTAAAACAGCAAATGGGAGAGTTTGTATTGAGGCTGGAGTAAATATAAATATTATTTGGTCAATGTCAACTATGAACAAGCAAGATTTCAGTTTGTAGACGACTGCCCTATAACATGTAGCAGCAGAAAAGCACACAATCAAGGAGGGACAGTGAGTGTATAGGCCTGACAAGGCAAGGATCCAATTAATATATTAATGTTGAAGTCTACAAAGCCTTTTCAATGTTTAAATATTTAGTTTTCAGTATCAAAGGGGCTGTTAGAGATGCAAAACAGCATGCAAATAAGTTTTTGAAGGCTGCAACAAATCACAGAAAATGTTTCAGATGTTTTGCAAGGCTATACAATGTTCCAATAGGTTGAAATGGTAATTTATGGCTCAAAGGAGGTACTACAATGTGCTAAAATGGTTTTCAAACACAGGCAGTGATGTGAAGAGCCTAGAAGATTTGTTGATAGCTAAGGGATTGATCCAAAAAAGATTTATGAATGACCATAATTCAGGGACAGTAAAGTTTTCATTGTTTTAGAGACTTTTGAAGTATTGAAATTCCAATCACGATGACTAATAATAATTATCTAATGCTTTGAAAACATTGAATTAATCACACAAATCATTGAAATTCAAACTGCAAAAACGAACATGAGTATGCAAACAATTTACACCTTGAAATCTGCTTTGCGTATCTTCGAAAGCTTACAAGTAAACTTCTGCAACTGTCAAACTAATAGCTACATGGAATTTTTACACCATATTGATTTATTAAACTTGTACCTTTTATCTATCTTTATACTATTCAGCTAAAAACTCTCATCTTCCAAGAATAGTTCTTATCTCATGCTGGAGATGATTTGGAAGATAAGTTGAGATCATTATTACCTATCCTCACTTTATTAGACTTAATTACCTAAATAAAAGATTTTCACTTCATCACTTAAATGAATTACAAAATAGAAATAACTTGAATTATTTACATGTTTACATTGAACTTGTATAGAAGTTCCTAGTTGAGCTAAAAACTTAACATTCCCTCTTAACGAGGAAGGAATTCTGCATCAATATAAGTTTGTCTCTACATGCTTCAAACTTCCCTTTTGCTAAGGGCTTGGTCAGAATATTAGCTAACTGTTGATCCATCTCTCCTCAGAAGCTGGAATACTTAATGATGTTACTCATCAATGCTATGCAATTAAGAAATTTCTTTGGAGGCCTACTCTCCTTGAATGTGCTAGTAGGAGCCTCAACATTCTCTTGAGCATCCCTCAATGTCTGATTGAACCATTGATGTTTCCAAACAATAGAAGGAAGGGACTAAAGTTTTTACCTCATGACCTGAAGGTTGTTTTGAATTGGAAACAACTAGAATCTTTGGAGATTCAATCTTCGGAGCTTCTTGCTTCTCATCTTTTGTTACTAGAATGAATTCCTGAGACTTTTTGGATGCAAAGTTCTCCTCATGACATCCCTACTGACTACAACTTTCCTTAGCTTTAGAGTGTAGATCCTGCAGGTCTTTGAAGTCTTATTGTATATAAACAAGCAATTATATCTAATAATATAAACAAGCAATTAGTATAAAACACAAACTAGTTCAATAAATCTGTATTCAAAAGCTTGAAATGAGCATGAAAAGAATACCAGAAACAATTTTGATAAGATACCCCTACTATATTCACAGGCTTCTCAAATTAAGCTGCTCCCTCGTAGAAATTACACAATATGGTTATTTCCTTCTCACCTTATGAAATTTTGAAGAGAGAAAGCCCTTATTTATAGGTATCTAATCTAACCCTAAAAATAACTGTATTTGCCTTATTACATCACCCTTGAATGTGATTCACTAGAATAAAGGCTGAATCTGATTTGTGGGCTAGCTCAACAAGTTATCTTTTTTAATTTCCTAATCTCATAAAGGGAAAAATAACTTATGGGGATGGATGGAAATGGGGGAATTTGTTTCTGGGACGGTAGGGGATGGTAAGCCTTTTTTTAAGCAGATTACAACTAAAAATATAGGGGGAATTTAACATATGATAAGGCATTAACCATATTTCATGATATAACCATGTTATGAAACATTATAGCCGAGTTGAATTCACATGAGTCAACATACAAATTAACAAAGCTGAGTTGAATTCACATAAGTCAAAATACAAATTACGAAATGTAGACAACTAGATCTACTGCTGCTATACCTGTGCCTCATCTTTGCCTAAATCAAAATCAGACTCTGAATCTAAGTCACTACCAATAATTAAATAAATTAAAAATATTAAAAAAATATCATGGAATTTTTTTATAGTGCTTTCATTGCTAGTTTTTTCTACAATTATTTGAACAAATCAAATCACAGAAGTAATTAAAAAGCACTACTTTTATCATACTACAATCATATTTTTAAAAAACATATCACAGGTTTTCTTCATAATGCTTTCATTCATGGATTTTGTAAATTATTATAACTTAGATTTTAACAAATCAATATACCAAGAGAATTAAAAATCAGTATAATATCACGATCAACAGATGAAAAGATGTTGTTGACAATTATGAAACAATGCAACTCCACACTAAACACTGAAAACCCTCTTTTTAAGTTGTGTTTATTCACTTTGTTGACATTGCAAACTAGGCACTCTCAATCGAGACTTTCCTGCAAACATTCTGCTAGGCAATGGGCAGGTTATACATGGTGTTTTGAATGGTGAGGGGCTCATGGCATATAGCCATGTGCTGTCCATGACATGCGCAAGGACTGCTGCTGGGAACACAATCCATCATTACATACAATGCACCAGAAATGCTGCGGTAGCCATTTTGCTTTTATGAGACTGAATAGTGGGTCAAGCAATTTCATGTCTGAACTTTTATTTAACTGTTCCCACTTTTTATTTTTTCTGACTTTTTTAGAGGGGATGGCTGGCCTTTCCAAGGCAGTTGGGGATGTGGATGGTTGGCCATCCCCAATGTTTCCTAGACATTTCCTTCGTGTTTTGGAGACATTTCCTATGTGCAGTGAGGATTAGGGGATGGTTTGGGGATGTTTACAAGGTGTCTCTGGAATGTCTCTGTTATGTGGACACCTGGAAAAACTTGAAAATAATTAATAAATCTTAGTATTAAGTACTTACCTAAGTAAATTTATTTTTTAAGGTGTGAACATGACATCGCCAACATTTCCTAAGAACAATCTTTTTACCTTGGACTGGATGATTATGAATGGTATGGATTTCAGCTTCAGGGGAATCCTTCTTTTCTTTGCCTTGTTAAGTAGTTGTTCTTGCTGTATGGTATATCTGATTGAAGGATTTGTCCTTTGAGCTTTAAATTTTTTCCTTGCAATTGCATTGCCTTTTGAAGTCAAGGAACTGTGATACCCTGTTCTTGAATATTGCATACTAGATGATTATCAGAAACTGTATAAGGATCCATAGTGTCCATATAAGGACCTCTAGTCCAATGTCACAGCCAGAAACATCAATCTGTACAAAATTAGTATATTCATGGTCTTTTCAGGCTGAGGAAAAGAATGATAAATCCAATGTTTGATCACCTGAGATCTAACAAAATTTAGGCTGGCACCTGTGTCTATCAAAGCATTGAACTTCATAAAGTCTTAAGTTTTTATCAACTGCAATGTGAACAGGGATATATACAACATCTCTGCATTAATCTATTAATTTGATGTTGTTCAGTGCATAAAGCGAGGAACTCATTAAGAGGTGGCTTAATAGGCTGTACCAATGGTTTGTCAAACATTTTCTTAGTATATGGAGTTAAAGTCTGCGGGTCTTTAAAAGGGTCATACCTTGAGACTGTAGGCTTTACCCATTCTTGTTAGTCACATTCTTAACTAGAGTCAGAAGAAATGCTTCTGGATTCTTCAGAAAATCTGTGTAAAGTTACAGAATATGTTACCATAGTGTTGTACTTTCTATCAAGACATTGTTGTCTCTATTCCTCATAGGCCTGTTCTTCGTCTTCTCCATCTTTGTCTTTACCCTTTTCCATTTCCTTACTGGATGTGACCATAAAAAAAATTTCTGCAACATATTGATCTCCTCTAGATCAGGTTGATGTTCTTCATCATGTAGTGGACTATATTCTGAAGCGTCTATCATAAATTTCTTTGATCCTTAAATGGTGGTGCCATTGATTTCATAAGATCCAACCAGTCAAAAATTTCTTCTATTTCAAAATAGGCTTTTGCCTCTTTTTGATCCTTTTTGATACGAGAATGAGCATAGTGTTCCTTTTGTTTGCAGGCATAACAACAAATATTTTTTAGTCCTTTTGAGGCTTTGGCTGGGCTCTTCTTTGGAAGAATTTGAATGGTTTTAATCTTTAGAACTAGTGGATTGAATCTGAAGCTTGATCTTTTTCTTCAGGTCTGAGATGTCTTGCACACATAAGTATCAACATCATATACCTAACTGCAAGTGGAGGCAAAAAATTGGATGTAACTTGTGCTTTAACTTTTATGCATACCCTTCTTAATTTCATTTCTGGATGCTTTAGTAGCACCCACAAAGTATGGAGTAGAAATATCTATACCTTGCATATTGAGTTTATTCAGATTTCCAATATTCATTGTGAGTGCACTGAGATAATGAATTTTTACGTATGCATTCCTTTCTTAATTCAAAGAACAAAGTTTTCTTTGATATTCAACTGATTTTTTTTTTCAAATTGAGCAATATTGCAGCATTTCATACATGTTAGGAGAATTTGATCCTCTTTCTTCTTTTTATCCTGATTGTAGAAGGTTTTGAAGTCTAAGAAGCTTACTGTTATTCTTGGCTTCTCCAAAAGAGTTACTCCACTAATGAAGGACCGTTCCCAATACACTTTTCATGACAGTTTCAACTAATAGTTGTCCAACTATTCATCTGTTGCAAGGTATAATAATGGTTGGCACATACAACTATTGTGTCTGATGGATTTGGGTCTCTTGATATTTAACAGCAGTGAGCCTCCATTGAGAGATTGGAGAAATGTCATGTTTACAAAACATTTCTATACATACTTAATATGTGTGGTCGCTTGAAACATATGCACTTGAGATTCATCATTTGTCTGCTGTGGTGCTGTAGGAGGAAATAAGGTTATAATGGCTGCTTTAATTTAGTAACAGATTGCTTATTGACTAAAGCAGAAAACTGTAAGGATTTCATTCTATCGGGAAGCTTGATAGGATTTTTTTGAATTTCACCATTATGCTTTGTAGCATCTTTTTTTTTTCCTCTAAACTATCAGTTAAATAAATCATACTTTGATGAATTGCCTGGAATTCTGATTCAACTATATCAACTTTTTAGACAACTTATCCATGTTAGCTGCTGCATAGCTTGTCCAATTGACCAATTAACTTAATTACCTAAATTAATCTTTCTGATCTTATGAAGAAGTAGATGAATGCTAAAGCAAATATGACAAATCAGCTCTTGAATTCGGTTGTTCCTCCTTAAGGACCGAAGTGGAGAAAGTGGTCTTTGGTGGCCATTTCCCCCTTTAACAAATGTTTCATTGTTATATTTCTAACAAATAGAAGAAGCATCTGGTGTTGGAAAATTCAAAACATGAAGCCATATGCATGATTGGAGCAGGCTTTTCGTGTTAGTACTCATGGAAATTCTTGGTGATGGGTTGTATGGATAACAATAGTAGATACAATGAGTGGTAATTGATTTTATGCACATCATGTTTATGGGAAGAGTTTGACTGCCACTGCCTTGTGTATGAAGATATGGTTGAAGGAAGATCATGGAAATTCTTGGTGATGGGTTGATGTATGGATAACAATAGTAGATACAATGAGTGGTAATTGATGTTTATGCACATCATGTTTATGGGAAGTCTGACTGCCACTGACTTGTGTATGAAGATATGGTTGAAGGAAGATCATAGAAATTCTTGGTGATGGGTCTGATGTATGGATAACAATAGTAGATACAATGAGTGGTAATTGATTTTTATGCACATCATGATTATGGGAAGAGTTTGACTGCCATTGACTTGTGTATGAAGATATGGTTGGAGGAAGAGCATGCAGCTCTATTGTTCCAACATGAGTAGTAGTATACCTAGGTTCGAGTGATACTGAAAATTTTCAAATGGGAACTTATTGAAAAGTAGTAAACTCTAAAATTCTAAATATTGTTGGATTATAGGATATCCAGTTGGAAACCTTATAGAAGCTACATTTCTTCCTTGAGGTAGTAGATTTTTGGAACCTTGGGGGTATGCCACTCCTTGAGAGAGGAGAGGCAAGTGAGAGTAAGGACAGTATTTATAAGGTAGAAAATTCCAGCAGTCACTTCACACTGTAGTGAACCAGGAACAAATCAACACCTTTTAATTCTAAAAATAGCATGAGAGCATTGATGATATGCTCATCATCTAGAGAATGTGTAAAATTATGTTGTACACTGCATAATCCATCTTTATATAACCTGTAAGCAATAATTTGAAAACTGAAGTGGAAACTAATGTAGGATACAAGATTCCTGTTTCAAACCATTACAAACTTCTAGATAGAGCTCACAAAAGAGATCAAAACAAAGCATAACATCAAACAATCAAAGAAAATGTTATCATAACCTCCATTGTGATTTGCATTACTCCAATGACTTTGATATATGGGTGCTCCTTTGTTTGAAGACTACCAATTCAACATGTACTTAGCTCAAGTAATAATGGATAGAAATGAAGGAAAGGGTGCTTGAATTTATATACTTTTGGAAGGGGAAATGGATGGTCAAGATCTGATTATGAGATCAACAGTGGAGGATGGTTGAGAGGATTTCCCTAGGATCAAGGAGATGATGGAAGGTGGAGATGGAGGTTGTTAGATTGTGAATGGTAAGGATGAACTTACCAAATTTAGTAAGTAGTTGTGAGTATGAGGAAAATAAGGGACATGTGCATCTAGGAAAGTTATATTCTTGGGTTGTGTTGAGAAAATATTGGGACCATAAGGAGAAGTGTTTTGAGGCGCCCTTTATTCTTGGAACGCGTTGAGGGAATATAGGCATAATTAAATAATAATATTATTTAATTACTTTAGCCACATGTGAGATGGATAATAGGTGGAATATTATTTATTTATTTATTGTGAGGAGATGGAAAAGGTGATTAATTAAATAATATGATTATTTAATTGTGTAAGGCCTAAGGTGAAGGGGACTAGACTAGGTGATGATATTGATTGATTAGGACTAGGTGATGGGGAGTAGGCCTAGGGAAATATTTTAGGTGTCTACATAACATACCTCTGAACTGAGCAGCAACTGCATAATGCCAACTTGTATGGCCAACATCTATTGGTGTAGTCATATGTTCAGCTCAAATTTCATAATTGAACATGACATATAAATTGAACATACTTAGTATAACAATCTACCACAACAAAGATTTCTTGCTTACCCTAAGATTTTTGACACGTCTGATTTAAAGTCCATGGAGAATTTCTTACTTTTTATTGAGAATTCCATTGGTTGTAGTAGATCTGAGGATGGAACAACTTTGTCTTTTTTCTGCAGACAAGTGCCACACTCAGCCCATAGATTGTAGAATCATGCTTCATATTATGCTAGAAGAAATTGAGGGAGATGTTTCTATAGGTTTTCTAGAAGCCTACAATACCATGAATGGGGACTCATATCCATGCTTTATTGCCTTCCAAACCAAAGGGGAACCATTCTTAAAGTAAATGAAATCTTTGAAGAAGATAATGCCATTTTCACACTAACCATGCTTTACCCTCTCTTCCATCTAGATGTTTGAATTCAATGCAACAGGGTCAATAGAATGACCCTAGATTTCATGTAACCAATTAGGCTCTCTAATTGAGATAACATGAAAGAAGATTACTCCTCTTGGCACTTGTGCATCTTACATGACATTCTCTTTCTCTTTTCTCTAGATGATCTTAAAGTCATATTTGCTCTTAGTTGATCATTTCAAATTTCTTGCTCCTTTTGATCAAATCCTTGAGTCAAAAGGTGATGTATGGGTTCATTACAAATCGGAGGGGATACTTTTATATGTTTTGTCAAAACCCACTTGCCCTTTAGATGAGAACTCGTGTCCATTCTTTAGGGGATCTTGATTTGATTTTGATTTGGAGAAGTTTTCTCATTTCCCCTTTTTTGATCTCGCTAGTTTCATTAGCAACAATGAAACCCAACTTCTCATCTATATCAGAGTTCTCCTCTATCTCCATCTCTTAACCTTATACCAAGGAGTCCTCTTTGGTATGGTTCTTGGGTTGCAATTCCAGATGAAACTAACAACATGTTGCATTAATATGCTTATCCCTAGAACTACAGTGATGCTTTGCATTGTTGCAAGCATGTAATGTTGTGGCTTTTTTCTTACCTTGCCACTTACCCCTAGTATAGAGTTCTGATGGCAGATTTTGCTCTTTCTGTGGCTAACTTGAGGACCGAATTTTCTTGAATGAATCACTCCCACCTTTGCTGCTTCTCATATTTAATGAGGTGTGTTCGGATGCTAGCTTCATCAAGGCCTTTTGGTTGCAAATAACAAATGTTTTGATGGTGACCTTTAGGGTATGGTCAAGATGTTTGCTTCATCCAAGTCCTAACTGGTATGCATTGCTTGTGTTAGTAATCCAGTAGCATTATCTAAAAGAACACTACTTAATCTTTTGATCAGTCTTTTTTACCCAATTGGATAAAATTGGGTTTTTAACAATTCCTTGGAATCATCTTTTAGCAATTGTTGGCTTCTTCTTAACTTTCTCTCCAATTTTAGACATGTAAAAGAAATCTTTTGTACTTTGTCAACTTCATGCATACTAAAGTATATGGTCATTTGCTTCAACAATCTATATATAATTTCAGCATCTTGTGTCCTTAGCTTTTTTCTGTATTTTGCTCTTCTTCATCTGTGAATTCTTTTTTTCTTCTTAATGGTGCTTCTCTTCTTCTACTTTAAGTTTCTTGGCAAGACCACAGACCACCTTATGTGTGGATGCTTGTTGCTTGGCCATAAGTTCTCATTGCTTTATCATGAATTCCAGTTATGAATGCAAGATCAAGGTTCTTTCTCTGAGGCCCACATGTGACATTTCATCTTCTCTAGCCATCTGCATCACCTCTTTGATTGGTAAGGCTACGATTCTTCTTTCCATGACATCATATCTATCATACAACCAATTTAACTGCTTCTAAAAACATCCAAAGATCAAACTTCTTTGATACTAATATGATTTGTAGTTTCCCAAGTTTTTACTTGAAAATTATGTGTATTAGGAATATAAATTGCTGCTATTACTTGAACTAACATCAAATGGAAGTCAATTGAATGTGGTTTATGCTAGATAGTGTGTGAATTTTTTGTTGGAAATGAAACATGAACAATGACGGGAGAACTCAAACAAGTTCAATCCATAACAATAAAAGAATTTGACCTTGGAAGTCCCTTGTGAGAAATACCAGCTTGTAAGTGTTACTGCTTGCTCTCCTGAATCGGGCAAAAAGAAAATGGACATTGCCAAATCTTCTGTAAGGCGATAAATCATATGCTCAATGCAATTTGACATTTATCTCAACTATTTTTATTTGAGAGTTAGGCTCACCGATATCTCTACACAACTTTGGCATATCCTTGCCTGTAAAATAAAATAATATAATATAAAAAACAATTTCCCATTGCGACAATCAGTGCTTATTACTTCTATATGAAAACATCTTTTTTAACTCTTAAAATAAAATACTATTTAAGTGCTTTTACCTTCAATAAAAGAATTCCTAAGTGACAGTGGACATCAATATGCTAACCGGCACTTTTAAGATATAGCTCATAATATGCATCACAAAGAATATATAAAGTATAGTCAAAATTATATAATCAGTAAGCACACTAACCACTAATAAAGTGTGCATAATAATTGTTTGCAATTTGTATCATAGCCTCATGGCATGAAGATGCCAGCTCAAATTCTCTCCAATGCAAGTCATTTCTTTTTGTAATCCTACTTTCCACTCCCAGAGTTTGTTTAATAGGTGTATATATATATATATATATATATATTCTGTGTGACTCAGAGCGGAATGCCTTTAGTTCTAAGGGAAAGTTCAGACCAAGTCAAATTTGTGAGGATGGCAATACATGTTTTGGAGATGAAATTTGGTAGATATTACTGGTCAAATTTGGTGCCACAGAATCAGTTGATAATCTAGCACTTGGCAAATAACCCTTTTCCTTCTTCAGCAGAAAATTGATTAGAAACATGATCAGAACTTATGTCCTATTAGTAGACATTTATATTATTAATTGCTTGGGATTGTTTTCTAGTGCGCAAGGCAACCTCTTTCCTAATCTGTTGATTCCTATTGCTCCTCTTGACTCCTTACCCCAAATTGTGGCCTCACAAATTGTAGTCTCAGACTGTGAAGGCTGATCAATCTGGACACAGATTCATCATGTCCCTTTGTAAAACTCTCATGGTCTTGTGTAATTTGTACTATTCTTCTATCTCTATCAGAACAATTCTTATTTTTTTGTTCCATTTTCTATTTATTTTTTAAAACTAACCATATGCAATGCTTTTCCAGTGAGAATGACCAATATGTGTCTTGGATTAGAATACTCGATACATTAATCAGGACTTTTTGGCATAATCTCCAACTAGGTGCCTCTTCTGTGGACAAATTAGATATTCAACTTCACATTCTTATACCACAGGATAGCTGTTTATATCTATGCTAACTTTATATCAATGAAATTATGAATATTGTTTGAATACCAAATAGACCTTTCTTTGTTCCATTGCATATCCTTGGGACCTACATCAACTTGTAATTGTTAGAATATTATCTTTTTATATTAATGGTCAATGTTATTTTGCTTTGTTTGCTTGTTTACTACTGTTTCTACAATAGTCTGTAGGTAGGTAGATATTTAATATCTATAGCATTATATGTAACCTTTTTTTCATGTTAATAGAAGAATGTTTTTCACCATTTTACATGGTATCAGAGCAGAAAAAAAGAAAAACCCTAAAATCGCGTCTCTTTACTCTGATAAAATTCGTGAGTTCTTTTTAAGACTTCATGAATTCGTGAAGAAGACTGTAATCGCGATTTCTAAAGATCTCGTGAAGTTTTTTTTTGTTTTTAAAATCGCGTCCTTGTTTCCTCTGTTTTCAACATGATTTTATTAAAGACTTTTGGCGTTTTTCTAGGTGCACGATTTGAAGAATTTTCGCGTTTTTTCTTGGCGCAATTTGTTCGCCTTCTGGGCATGACCTTCTCTAGCCCGCGCGACCTTTGTTGGGCGTTTTTTTGGGCTCTATTTGTGTGATTTCTAGGTGACCTCCTTTCTCAGTCCGTGACCCTCGTTTCAAGCGCCATTTTCCTGCATTTTTCTGCCGCGATTTTTTTGTTTTTGGGCGCCAAAAATCGCGTTTTTTGCAGACGTGTTTTCACTGGTCTTGAGTCGCATTTTCTTTAGTTTGTATACCCGCGTTTTTTTTCCAGATGATTTCTTGCTCTATTTGTGGTGTTTTCTTGCTCGTCTTTGAGCCTCTTATGGTCGTATTTTCCTTCATCAATGACGCCTAGGGTTCTACCCTTTGTTTGCAACGATTTTGTGCGGATTCGAGTTGGTTTTCTGCAATGTTTTTGGTCTTCAATGGTGACCTAGGGTTCTAGCACTTTCGGCTAGGGTATTTGACCCTTCAGATCAAGTCAAAAAAAAATTTTGACTGAAGATTCTTGGTGGGTTTTTCAAGATCTCAACTGGGTCGTCATTAGATTTTTCTGGGTACCTCATTTTACGTGCCTCAAAATTTGTGCTGTTAAATTTTTTTGGGTATTCCTCAATCCTTTTGGGTTTTTATCAGTGTTCCACGGGGTTTCGGGGACGGGGACGGGGGGACGCGTTTCGGGGACGCGGGGTCTAAGTTTGGGGGCGGCGGGGGGACGGCGGAGGGGGGGCGGCAGGGTGCTGAAATACATATAGTACTTGAAAAAATAGTTATAAAAAGATGTATAAGTATAAGAATTATAGATCTTGGAGACAACTAGGAGTCCCCTAGACGTCTTGAGGACACCCCAACATCCTCGAAGTCCTAGTGGCGTCTTGGAGACAGTGACACGGGTGGTGGGATGGGTGCTGGTGGTGGGTTGGTAGGGGACGTCCCCCCCAAGTCCCCAAGTCTCCGAAACGTCCCCCTCTAGGAAACGCAGGTTTTTTTGGGGGGGACGCGTCCCCGTGGAACACTGGTTTTTATTAATATTTTCTGTGTTTTCAGTAAAACCTCGAAACTCGTGCTAGGGTTTCGGTTTCTACCTTGGAATTTGTTTTGCAGAACCTGTTTTTGTTTTTTGTGCATTATTTGTCCTCACCAATTTGACCTCGAGGTACGTGATGGCATCTTTGACGAACATAATGCTCGAAAGCAGCCAAAAGTTCAATGGGAAGAATTATAATACCTGGAAGTAGCGTATGTTGACCATCTTTGAATATCGGTGTCTTGATGCGGTTGTTCTGGGTACATCACCTCTACCTACCGTTGTTGGAAAAGACCAGGACAAATGGGATGAATGCAACCGGGAAGTTGTCATGCTCATCAAGCTTTCAGTCACTGACGACCAGCTGCCACAAGTGCTGTCAGGCAAAACAGTTGCCGAGGTCTAGACGAACCTGAAGGATCTCCATGAAATGTCATATAAGAGTCATGCGTTCTTTCTTAAGAACATGCTCTTTTTGATAATGATGGACGGGAAGACCACTCTCCAAGAGCATCTGACAAAGATAAAGGACATTCGCGACCAACTAGAAGCTATTGGTCGAAAGATGGAGGAAGAGGACATGGTCATCATTACTTTGAAGAGTTTGCCAAAATCTTACGAGTATTTCATTGAGATGCTCAATATTACATCAACAAATGTTGACTTGAAGTTTCTAGACTTGTGTAACAAGCTTCTACAACAGGATCGTTGGAGACACCAGTTTGGAAGCAGTATCAGTTCCACCTCCATAGAGCAAGCGTTCTCTGCCAAATCTTTTGCTAAGAACAAAGGGAAGGCGCAAACTTCTCAGCCAAAAGGCTCTGGTTCTTCTTAGGACAAGAAGAAGAAGAAGAATGTTTAGTGCAATTATTGCCATAAATATGGTCACATGAAGGCTGACTGCCACGTTTGTTTGGCTTCTGAACAAAAGAAGCAGGGAGGGCTTCAACAAAAGGAAAATGTCGCAGAGCACATTGAGCAGAAAGAATCTGCATTCCATGCGTTTATGGCCAAGAGAACAGCATATCCAATACACTCTTCTGCTTGGTATGTTGATTTCGAGGCATCGTGACATTTTACTCATCGTCGGGATTGGTTCACCAAATTCGAATCATTCTCTGATTTTGTCATTTTTGGAGGAGGCGAAGAGTACATAGTTGTTGGTAAGGGCATTGTCCAGATTCGCTCAGGAGGAAGAAATTTACTCTTTCTCGATGTCTACTATGTTCCAGGCATGGAACATAACCTTCTCTTCGTCAGTTAGATCATGAGGCATTCTCCCCACCTAGATGTTGTCTTCCGTTCTTCCACTTGCAATATCATTGATAGGGAGACTCGTACTACGATAGCTATGGGGATTGAGGATCATGGTCTGTACAGACTTGCTGATTCTGGTG
The DNA here is from genome assembly GCA_007258455.2 of Sequoia sempervirens. Classification (NCBI taxonomy): domain Eukaryota; kingdom Viridiplantae; phylum Streptophyta; class Pinopsida; order Cupressales; family Cupressaceae; genus Sequoia; species Sequoia sempervirens. The sequence goes on along the minus strand of VDFB02000007.1, from coordinate 242,726,049 downwards.
ATTCTTAGGAGCACGCTTTGGCAGCCAGGAGTAAACCATCAACAAACTTTGGCATCAATGTTATGGGCACTACCTTTCTCAGTTATCTCGGGAGGGTCTCGTTGCTGGTCTACCTATTATCCAAACTCAAAATCATGGAGTTTGTGGAGCTTGTCAAGCTGTGAAGCAACATTGGACACCGTTTTCGGATGGTAATTCTTGGCAAGCCTCCAAGGTACTTCAACTGGTTCATGCTAATGTATGTGGGCCAATGAATATTCCTTTTGTTACTGGGTCTAGGTATTTTTTATTGTTTGTTGATGATTTCAGTCGAAAAATGTGGGTGTATTTTTTAAAACATAAATCAGATGTGTTCAACACATTTCAGCAGTTTAAGGCCTTAGTTGAGAAGGAATCAGAGTCTCAGATTGTCATTCTAAGGTCAGATAATGGGGGGGAGTTTTGTTCAGCTAACTTCTCTACTTTTTGTGCTGCACACGACATTAAGCGCCAACTTACCACACCATACACCCCTCAGCAGAATGGTGTTGTTGAATGTAGGAATCACACCATTATTGAAATAGCTCGTTCTATGTTGGAGTACAGAAATGTACCTAGGAAATACTGGGCTGAAGCAGTTTACACTGCACTCTACATCCTGAATTGGTCACCTACACAGGTCGTTAAGAAGATGACTCCAAAAGAAGCCTGGTCGGGACGTAAGCCTAAGGTGGGCCATCTGAAAGTCTTTGGTTCTACAACTCATGTATGGATTCCAGATGCCAAGCATGCCAAGTTGGACTCCAAGAGCCAAACACTTATGTTTACTGGTTACAGTGACAATCACAAGGCATACAGGTTGATTGATGTGGAGACAAATTGTCTCATATTTAGTCGTGATGTTGTGATTGATGAGACTACTGGTCCATTTGTTCCTACTACCAGTCCTGCGGATCAGCCTATGAAGGTTCTTGATGAGGGTGTTCATCTTCCTCTTGGTTCCCATGATGGGAGGACTTCAACGCATTCTGACTCTGAAGATGAGGAGTCTACTAGTCATGACATTGCACCACCTGATTTTCCTCAGGACTCACATCTAGATGACTTTGTTCCAGAAATCCCAGGAGATGCTGTTACTCCTATTTCAGATGTTGGTACTTCTACTCGTCGGCCTAAGTTGTGGCTTAGGACTATTAGAGATCTTCACGATGATGAACTCATTGAGGGTAGATAAGCTCGTAGAAAGAGCAAGCAACAAAACACCGTCAATTTTGCTCTTATGGCCAACATCCACACCATCTATGAGCCTCAAACTTATTCAGAGGCTAAAGGAATTCTAGAGTGGGAAAAGGCTATGCAGACAAAATATCATAGTCTTTTGAAGAATCACACTTGGGATCTTTTTGATCTTCTTCCTGGGAAGAAACCTATCAGCTGCAAATGGGTTTATAAGGTCAAGTATCATGTTGATGGTACTTTGGATAAATACAAGACCAGATTAGTTGCTCGGGGATTCACACAGCGGGAGGGCATTGACTACGAGGAGACTTTTGCTCCTACTACCAAGATGAGCACAATTCGTCTTCTTTTCGCTATTGCAGCCCAATTTGGATGGACAGTTCATCAGATGGACGTCAAGAGTGCCTTTCTCAACAGTGAGTTGCAGGAAGAAGTCTACATGACGCAGCCTCCTGGTTTCAAGGTTGCCGAAAAAGAACATCAGGTATGTTGGCTTGTGAAAGCACTCTATGGACTGAAACAGGCTCCTCGTGCATGGTACATCAAGATTGATCAGTACTTGGTTGATCATGGTTTTCAGCGTAGCCCTTTTGACACTAATCTGTATGTCAAACACTCTGGTGATGATATTCTTTTTCTTGTTGTCTATGTTGATGATTTGATCATTACTGGTAGTTCAACACATTTTATTGCGGCAATCAAACAAGATTTGTATCAGGCCTTTGACATGACAGATTTGGGGCTTCTCCATTATTGTTTGGGTATTGAAGTTTGGTAGACCGCTGGTAGCATCTTTATCTCTCAGTCTAAATATGCCAGAAGTTTGCTTGACAAATTTCAGATGCAGGATTGCAAACCTGCCTCCACACCTATGGAGAAGGGGCTAAAGTTGTCAGCCAACTTTGATTCACCTCCGGTTGATGGAACGACATTTAGGCAACTAGTGGGCAGTCTCATCTACCTCACTGCCACTAGACCTGACATCAATTTTGCAGTGAGCTACATTTCTCGCTTCATGACAACTCCAAAAGCTGATCATTGGATTGCAGCGAAGCGAGTGCTGAGATATGTTAAGGGCACTTCCGATTATGGCATTTTGTATGGCAGATGCAAAGATCCAAAGCTGACTGGTTATATAGATTCAGATTGGGTAGGTTCAATGGATGACAGAAAATCCACTTCTGGGTATGTATTTAGTTTGGGTACAGGTGTTGTAACATGGACCAGCAAGAAGCAACAAGTAGTGGCTCTTTCCTCGACTGAAGGTGAATATCGAGGAACCGTTAAAGCAGCATGTGAGGTAGTTTGGCTCTGCAGGATGCTTTTTGACATGCACATGTCACAAATAGGACCTTCTCCCTTGTACACTGATAATCAAGGGGTGCTCAAACTGGCCAAAAATCTAGTCTTCCATGAACGTTCCAAGCATGTCGAGCTTCATTGTCACTATATCCGCAAGCTGGTAGAAGACGGATCAGTTCAATTGCAGTATGTTCCAACCGCGGATCAGACTGCTGATATTCTCACCAAGTCTCTGAGCCCGGATAAGTTTGTCAAATTCAGGGGGCAACTTGGTGTTGTTGACGGATTGACCATTAAGGGAGGGTGTTAGAATATTATCTTTTTATATTAATGGTCAATGTTATTTTGTTTTGTTTGCTTGTTTACTATTGTTTCTACAATAGTCTGTAGGTAGGTAGATATTTAATATCTACAGTATTATATGTAACCTTTTTTTCATGTTAATAGAAGAATGTTTTTCACCATTTTACAGTAATGACGATGCAGATATGAGCAATATTCAAATTTGTGAATGTCATTTACTTTCCAGCCAAGTCATTTTGATAAGAAATTTCAAGTGATGACAAGAAGTCTGAGCTGAAGTTCTCTGGACCTATATTCCATGGGTCTCCTAAATTAGCTCCTGAGTGGGTAGTCAATGCAGAATTATCATTGTAGTCACAAATAAATTAGTGATGTTGTATCTTGTTCTTTGAGCTTTATTTAAAATTTCAGAATGACAAGGAAGGAGAATAAACATAGAGAAAATGAGTCAGTCTCTTTCTAACGGGTCACTGGTAATAACAAAAATCTACCGGTGAACAGATGTCAAAAGGGTCATTGGCAATAACAGTAATCTACTGCTGAACAGATATAACAATAATGAATGATCTACTGGTGAACACCTGAATGCATTGTTTTCTTTAATATGGATTCACATGTATCTGAAAAATAAAACTCTCATTGCATTTGACTATGGGCTGTTTGCTTATATTTAAGGAATTCTTCTTTCTACTTAAATCTTCTCTTTGTTTTAATATTTATCTCGTTGGATTTATAATTTTTCCTTGAAAATATTCACATTTACTATTTAAGAGATTTTTCTTTGATTGATGAATAGGAAATAGTGATGAGGTTAGTTATTTCTCTATGCAGGATTTACTAGTGGGAAAAACATCCAAGAAATCAACACTCTTAGGGAGAATGATATTACTGATTTTCACAGCATTGCTTGGGATTTATATATGCTTTATTTGCATTAAGCAAAGTAATACAGATGTTAAAACCAAATATGTACTTCCCCATCAAAAGCAAATGGAAGGTCGCTCCTGTCAGATATCACCTGCAGTGTCACAGGAAAATGTATATATACACTATCCCCAACCTAGAACATATAATAGGTATTGTAACCATCTGAGTCATTTTTATATATTTTAAGTTGATATGAATTTCTTTGGCTTATTAATTAATTTTTAAAAGTTTCATTATTTTGTATTTTTAATAGGGAGGAATGTGCTTGTACACCAGTGCAATTCTTTGCCATTTTATCCATGCAAAGGTCTGGAAGTGGGTGGTTTGAAACATTGTTGAATAGCCATCCAAATATTAGTTCAAATGGAGAGGTATTTTCAGTGAAAGAAAGAAGAAGAAATGTTTCAACAATATTGCAAACACTGGATGATATTTACAATATGGATTGGTCTAGTAGTGCTGCCAAGAATGAATGTTCAGCTGCAGTAGGACTTAAATGGATGCTTAATCAGGTACTATTTTGATATTCCATACAAGCACCAATAGATATGAAACAAGCAATGAACCAGAACTATTTTTGTTGAAAGTTTGTAATTTTCAACCTGGCATGAATTTCTGCATTGTAAAATCACCATCTGAAACTAAGCTTCCTGGTCGATGTAGGGATGTAGACAATAATTACTGAGCTTCAAAGAAGTGGTCACTGCATAGTTTGCACATCTGTTTTTCGAAGTTCATGTTTCTAATTTGGAATGAAAAAGCTGTATAAGTACGAACTGTACGAAGAACCATTTCATGTCTTTTGTACATCATAATTGCCATTGAATTCCTTACTTTGAATGTGTTTCTGTTATCACAGAAATATGCTATTCTTGAAAGAACTTATTCTAATGATAGAGCTCACCATTGATTCATTTTTTAGGATGGACAGACAATAATATTGGTATTGTTAGGCCTGCCAAGTGTGAAAATGACTCTTGCAAGAGCAGTTACTTTCGTGAAAATTCATATGGTATATTTGATGAGGAATGGGTCTAGATCCTTATCGTGTGAAGATTTGAAAAAATAATTTATATCAATATATTCTTGATAGCATGCTTTTGTTCACCATAATGGATGGAATTTCCTTCTATGTCATTCTTACAATCTGAAATTAACATCCGTGAGCCCATATATAGCCAATGTGGTGTTTTAAAGAGTACTTTATAGTGTTGCTTTTGGAAAAGGAAGCCACATATTGTGAATAAACCCCTACAAGGTGGCGCGGTGAGTAGAGGGACAGATAGCACACATCAATGTAGCCCATGGAAGCTACTATCCAAAAGGTTGTAAGGGAAAATTTCACAAGGGAACAGTCATTGATAAAATAAGAGAAAATTTCATAAGGGAACAGTCATCAATAAAATAAGAGAGGGGACTGCCCTTCATTCTTATAGGAGAAATTGAATGTGACAATTAAAACTTTGCTCCTCTTCCATCACTCATTCTTCCAACCTTTTCATTCCATCTAATGGATTTGGCTTTTTCCAAAGAAAGGTGAGTGCCTCAGTTAAAGAAGGCAAAAAGGATCACCCAAGTAATTTTTGTACGAAAAATAATAATTAGAATGATTATATACTCATGAAGATGTACGGATCGATAAAAATGGAAAGGTTTAATACATGTCACGTATCATGCAAAGGGAAGGGTATTTAGCCAATATACTTATATAGGAAGCCTTTTTAAGGATGACTTTCCATTAAGGATTGTAAACAATAGAGATATAGAATTCTGTATGAACTTCTTAAAATTTCATTTAGAACAGGGCAGGGTACTTAATTAAGTAATAGTAGTGTAAAATCTGTAGATAATTCTTTACTGATGTATAGACAAAATAGGAGAATTACAGAATGGCAGGCCTGCATGTCCATAGAATTGGATGTACAGTCATGCGGCAACATAGTAGACCCTGTGGTAGGAAAGGTTTCCATCTATGGAGTTCACTTATAATAATAGTGAGAAGCTATGCGTTTTTATCCCTGCAAAAAGAAGTGCATGGATATGATCCTTTATTTTATTCTGGTAGAATTGTATATAGCAAATTTGAAAATAAAAACCGCAAGTATCCCTGGAAATGTTCCAAAATGTAGAATGAGATTAATAGGATATGGATATGGCTTATACTGGAGCATACTATGTATGGATCATCATGAAATCCACAATCTTTTGAGATAGACACTGCTATCTAGTTGAGTGTAAAATAAGTTCCATCATCCACAGAGAAATATTAAAAATGTGAACAATATAACCAATGTATGGTGGGCCATTTGCAACTGTGCAAAACCAAAGATTAAGTTTCTTATAAACTTTTGTTGCAATGCTAAAAATGCCTATAGTGTAATGTCCCCAATTGGGAATGCCCTACATTTGCCCTAAATCCTTAATTTTTAAATGAACAAATAGGTTAGAGAATATCTTTTCACCTGATTGAAGTCCTGCACATAGATTAGAACCATTTACCATAATCAAATTGATTAGTAGAATGGAATCACTTATCACAACAATAATAGTTAGTAGTCTGCCATAACTAGCTATTAACAAACTATTGACCTATCATTAATTCAATCACAAAGTATTTTAACATCCTTGGAGGAGTGAAGGTTAGATTCACCATGATGGAGGAGTGAGGTTATAACGGGTGTCCTGGTGACCCAACTCTCCTAGGCCCAAAAGCAGCACCCTTTGAGACAAAGGCAAGTACCCCTTTGGCCTCCTTGGGACTACTTGGCCCCCCATTATAGTACACATGGGTCCTCCATTATAGAACACATAGGTTCTCCATTATAGGACACTTGGTCCTCCATTATAGAACACATAGGTTTTCCATTATAGGACACTTGGTCCTCCATTATAGAACACATAGGTTCTCCATTATAGAGGTGGCATACCCAGGAGAGTGCCCCATTGCTATTCCCGTTTGTAATCTCCCTTCTTCTATCATGGTGCAAATACATATGCATAATAACTGATTAAATTCATGTTGCAAATAACAACATCAGCAATCCATGATGCTGCCATAAGATATAAATGGGAATCATACACTTAAACAATACACTACAATCCTATATAAACATCCTATCACAATAATTCTGAACTTATAAAGTAATTCTAAAATCATAAATAATTCTGAACTCATACCATAATTCTGAAACCATATTAATTTCTGAAATCATAAATTAAATTATACTTACTGCAAGAATATGCTGATCGCTGCTCTTTTTCCTTCCTTCTAATCCATCGATGCCCTTTGTATTTGGGATATCTCTCACTTTATACCCACGATGGGGCTGAGGGTCATGTCTATTCATTATAATACTTTCTGTCCAAGAGGCATGTCCAATTAATATCCCTTAATATTATCTCTTGAGGGAGATCGTAGCCTTTAATGAACTTACTTTTATTTTGTTTTATTCAGCTGCTCTAATATCACTGCATTTTTTTATTCATTAAGGGCTGCAGTTTATTTAATCGCTACATCTTTTATTATGGTAATCGCTGTTAATTGCTGCATTTATTATTTATTGGTTTTATATGTATTTTAATATTTATAATATTATATTACAATAACTATAATTATATGTTTATATTGTTATATTATAATTATAATATTATCTTAGGATAATTATAATTATAATAATATTAAATTTACTAATGTCTCTTTTTATATTTTTAATATATATTTTATTATTTTGTTATCTGTATTTCAATGCTTTATATTTTAGTGTTACAATCTCAGGGGCATGACATATAAGTTAGCAATTTGGCATTCACGCAATAGGATTGAGGGTCATTCATCTCATTTTGTAAATTTCTAAGCTTCCTATGATAATTCACTATAGCAGCTTACTGGGTAAAATAGAGATCCAGCCTAGTCACCCAGAATCTCCATAATTGTTCACCTCAATCATCATCTTCAATAGGATGAAGTAGTTAGCATAACATGCCTGTATATATACATATAAGGAACTCTGTCCCAATAGAAGAGATAAATAGTGCCAAGGGTGTGTGGTAGTTTGTTGACAAACATCTGCAAATCATATCATCGGAGACTATTGTTTGATTTAGCCCACCTTGTTAATGTCTTTCAATGTGATGTTCAGTGCAACACAAGAAGGGGTCCAAAAAGTGTGCTTCTAGGTAGCCTTGATCAGGATACCCACTTACCCACAAATTGGAGTTGCATTTGTGACCACTTGGTAAAAATGAAAAATTTAGAAATATAAATATATTAAAAATATTAAGAATATAAAAAAAATCCCCAAATTATAATGAGAACTCAGAAAATAAAAGTATACAAGCATAAAATAATATATCAGCAAACCTAAAAGAAAAAGTGAAGTTAACAAAAGTAGTACCTTTTCAAAATTCTTTTCCCCAATCTTGTCTATGGTATCCTTTAAAATATTGAACTGAAAATCAGTATCCTTGCACTTTTTTGAACAATCAATAGCTCTCAAAAAACAGAACCCAGCCTGGCATCTAACAATGACATTGATGAGTGGTTGGAGTCTGACGTCTTTCCACCCATTGGTGATGATTGAGCATCCTGTCCTCATTTTTTTGTCTCCCTCATCTCCTGCATTGCCAAATTGACCGTCAAATAACTTGTATTGAAGAGAGGTACTAAGCTTAAGCTCTTTTGGAGGCACATATGAAGGACCTGCAACTGCTGCCTTGGCGGCCCTTGAACCCTTGTATTTTTGTTTATTTGTTTGTGTTTTTTAAATGAAGGGGAATGGGATGGTGTTGGGGACAGGAGGACCTCCCTGAATATATAAACACCTCATTAAATTCATCATTTATTATTTCAGTTGTCTGGAAGATCAGTGAAGGGGACATGGAGAAGACACAGGTTCAACCTTGGGATTGAAGTTATGACATCAGCATTGATGTAGTTATCTGCATGGGGACAGGGAGAAGACAAGGGTCAACCTTGGGATTGAAGTTATGACATCAACATTGATATAGTTATCTACATGAGGTAGTCAAGTAGGTTTGACTACTTTTGGACCTACCTTGAACACTGCCATCAAGGATGTGAATTTTGGCATAGGCACTGGTATGTGACAACTTACATGACATTCTTTCATTGTTTTTGATGGCTGTTGACATACTTGACCAGAAGAAATGCTTTTGAGTAAGAGGGGGTCACATAGTGGACTAGGTGGAGCATTTATGACCAGCTAATAATAACACGTATAGGATCATCTTTAAAAAGGTTTGAATGGACCAAATTGGAGCACTCAAGGATGGTGGGTGGATTCCTTGACTTGGGAGATACATTCTATCATGGAAGGTGCATTCATGACTGGAGGATGTTGGAGTTTGGGGCACTCGAATTAGGTCTATTGTTTTGACTCATGATATTGGAAAACATTGGTGGTTGCTTGGATTGCCTTGGCCTATATATTGTATGCATGGGATAGAGTTTGTATGGTGATTTTAGAGTGAGGTTATGTTGCAGGATTGACTCCAGAATCCAGAATTGTAGATATTTTGTTTTTTCTATTTGGAGCATTAGATCTCTGTATTTATTGTAATTTTGTTATTAAGATTAATACAGTGAGTGTGCTTTGGAGGTCAGATTTTTCTTGTAAGGGTTTTCCTAGGGTATATCTTGTGTTGTGTGCTGTTTCTCTACTTAATATTGTTTGGGTTTGAACTTATTTGCAGTACTTCAGTCTTCTCTCATACTGTCTAGTTTATTTTCAATAACGACTTGCCATAAATGTGAAATTAATCAACTTGGAAGATTACCTATTTTAGGGAATGTTTCCACCTTTTCAGTGCTTGACAACAGATGGAAAATTATATTTGTATATGTTGCTGCATGTATAATTCCCTAATGTTGTAGGAGTAATTGGGAGATGTTGAATTTGCTAGATTCATTCCTTGAGTTGTGTATGATCCAATGTTTCTAACCTTGTACCTGTAGTTATGCAGAAACATTTTCAAATTACATATCGTTGAAGGATATCATAAGCAATAGAGATCCTAAAATTACATGGAATTAGTTAGGGTGCATTTTTATGTTCTACAATAATACATCTCCATCCCTTGTTCCCTTGTCTCTATGCTATTGTGGGGAACTTCTAGAAATTCACTTTTTGCATTCCTGTTTGTCCCCTTCTACCACCAAAGGGGGACTTAAGTTGAACATAGGTATATTTCAACACTTGGAAACATAACTCTAGTAGTAGAGATCAACCTCAAATAGATGCAAAACCTAAAAGGTTCAATCAGATTTTAGAAGAGACGAGGAGTTCTCATGTTGTAACTAGGCAAAACCATACTGAAGGAATTTTCACCATTTGTAGGATCTTATTATATGGTAGCATATGTTTGTTTAAATGTATTAGCCCTTAAGCTCTACATTGGTTCAATTATACCTCACAGATTATGTCAAGCTTTCAAAAGATTGAGATAAACCTGATGTATCACATCAAATTTTATAGGAAATGGATGAAAGATTAAATTAGCCTAAAAAATTATGTAAAGCGCCCAAGCAGAAGCTAAGTAATATTCAAATTAACATAGAACCCCTCGATCCTTCAAACGGATGATATGAATTTGACTTAGGAGTCAACTCACTGATTTCACTTAAAGTAGGAAAATGTATGAAACTATCTCCTATATACATACATTTTTTATAACATCCCCAAATGATTCATTGGTGGTTAATGATGCTAAACTGTTTACAATTTTACAATGTGTTCGAAGAGGTGTTTGAACCTGAGACACCGCATCAGAGTGTATGTCACTTTACAGCCATTTGGGAACTTAATCCCACATTCACAGTGTGGGCAATGAATTAAGTGTTCAAAAGAATATGAAGTTCAGTATTAACAAAGGAAGGCCTATGGTCAAGTGCCCAGTTGATAAGTGCGAACATTGAATTCATGTCTTGTTGGCTTTTATAATTCTAAGAAGGTTTTATTCAGGAGGTCTAAGGAGGTACCGACTGGCAGGGCTATGGAGATGTTATGTGGGTACCCCCTTGCTGCTGACAAACAGTCTTGGTTATATCCCTGTTTGTTTTTTTGGCTCTTGGAAGTTGTGGTGACGACTTGGTGTCCTTTGTTGCTTGGTGCATGATCCTGGGTTATTTTGTCCAGCTTCCATGGTGTATTGAAATCATGGCTACTTAATGATATTTGGTGAATGTATCTAATGTCTATAAACTGTTAGAAGATTAATTAGAAATCAACTTCCTTGTATATTGAATCCTGTCTAGATGCAAGATCTTGTGAAATTCTTAACTCTATGAAAGTGATCTGGATGCTAGAAAAAATGTAAATGGCACCTCATCATTATAAAAAAATTGTGCATTGAAAAAGGAAGTATTGGTATGAGCATTAGAAATTGGATGATCTTTTGTAGAAATTGCATATGATTTATGAATCATCTATCATTTAGCACCATCCACATTTGTAAGAGCTTGAGATAAAAGAATCCTAGAAAACAACTTTGATTTATGTAATTTCCTTCTCGACTTCATAAAACTTGGACCATCCATTGCAATTGAAATAGTAGGATATCTGAAAGTGTTGCTATAATTAGAAATTTAGATAGTACAATAGTAACTGTATGCGTATGTTGTGATTGTGCCTTAATTTTCAAATTGAAGCATAATTTATTGGTTCCAAGCACATTTTCTTTTTGTGTGATTTATCCGCTGAATTATCTTGGAGAACATGAGTTAGCATGAATATTCAATTTTTTTCGTGGACTTTGGGTCATAATCCTCTATTTCTTGCATCAAGGATGATGCCTTCATAATATGAAGAGGATTCATCTTAGTTTAAGGGCATTGGTGATCAATGCTGCTAAAATATTTATCATGTGTCAAAAGAAGTGTTCATTCTGGAGACACCAGGTTGCAGTGTATGCATCCTTTACATGACAGCCGTACGGGGACTTTATCTCAGTCATAGTGTGGGCATTACATTTTTTAACAGTAAAAGAAAAGACAACTGTAGGATACAAGCTTCAGCTACCATATCACATGAAAATGTGTCGGATACTCCATGAAGTTATGGCATAATTAAAGAGGTTGAAATACAAGTCCATGATCCAGTTAAAACACTAGAAGAACAAACAACAAGAAAGTCGAGAAATTAAGGAATATGCTATTCAGTAGTTTGATAAACTGAGAGAATATGCCACTCAGCAACTTTGAGCCTCTGTCAAACAATTAGGACCCATGCAGGGTAACAAGCCTTTGAAAAAAGGGACATGGTTTCTGTTACACCCGATACTAGGACTACAGTTCAATGTGACACAATCAATTACATATTCAGGTTAATGGATATTTTACTGCCTACTCAGCAAGGAATGCATCTTAGACATCATTCATAACATAGTGATCACTATACGACAATATTAAGTTCACGTGCTAGTAATAAATACATTCCAAATAATATAACTTGGCTTTCAATCCAAGAGTGAATTATAAATACAGCTGACTAGGCAAACCTGGCAGTCATATGAACATCATCTATTGTTTTGGAAATGGATAAAGACCCCCATGGGGCCTCTTAGTCTTTATAGTTCATCACTTGTTATGCTCTCTGGAAGAAGACTGAAAGGGTGTTTCAAGAAGGATCAATTGTAATATCCCAGTGTCTGACTTGCTTTTGGATCTAGTTTGACTGTCAACATCAATGAGGTGAGTTCTAACAGCAGCAGAGGTGTGTGTCAACTGTCCTGGACACTTTGACTGATATGAACTACTGCTGATATGTTCTGACTAGAAATAATTTGTATCAATTGCAATTTCATAAAATATTTGAGTTATTAATGGTCGAACTTTGCTGCGTTCATTGCCATTGGTAATTATTGTTGCTTTACTTTTATGAAGTTAAATTTACTGCTGATTGGTTAACTTATTTCTTCTGTAGTTTTCTGTGGTGACAAATTCGGTTCTTGGGGATGATTTGCTGGCTATGAATTCTGGAAGTCTTGCGGGCTTCTATTATTGTGAATTCTTCATATTTTATAAGCCATTGGTATTGTTATGTCCACAGAGCTTGCTTCAATCTTTAAGCGAGCTGTTATTAATATTTTTTTAAGTCCTTGAAGTGAACAGGACATTTATTTATTGAAGCCCATGAACCCCACAAAAAGCTAGTTTGAATCCCACGAGGCATGGTTGGGAGTGAAGATATCTAGTCTCTCAAGGCATTTGCATTTCTGTTGCTACTGTTACACATTTATTTTCTACTGTTTATATATTGCTTTGTTTCAACTTTCAAGGTAAGCTGGGACAAAAATGGGTTTGAGGTCCAATTTAGTGATGCCTTTACAGTAATGAATGTCAAGTGATGCATGTCTTTGGATTTGATGCTGCTCTTCCTATGCGTTATACGTATGTTGTTTATCACATTATCCAAGTTGTTTTGCAATGTGTCATTTTATAAACACATTCGAGTGGGAAAAACTGTGACAGCTATACATTCTTGCCTTGTGTGACAAAATTGTTGTGGGCCATAGTATGCTAACTATAGTTGATTATGATCTCATCAACTTAGAACACACCATATAGAGGATTTTTGTTTTGCAGCTTCACCTTATTGAACTCAGGCCCCAGGGCAGTTATTAAATAACAAATAAAGTAAAAGAATATTGTATTGGTTGCTTGGTCTGTAGAGTTTCTTTTGCTTTTAGATGTCATCATCATATGATTAATTCTTTTAAATATACGTACAGAATTGTTTCACTTTGGATAGTGAGAAACTAGGTCCAGTTTTGTAGTTAGTTCTCTAGATGTGAGTTGAGTGTGTCTGCTAGTTCAGCTTATTCTTTCTAACCTATTGCACATGGCAGGGTGTTATGGAATACAACAGGGAAATAGTTGATTATTTCAATAGAAAAGGTGTATCTGTCATCTTACTGTTTAGGCGTAATCTTTTGCGACGACTGGTCTCTGTGTTGGCTAATGCTTATGATCGCGAAACAAAGCAGTTGAATGGCACACACAAATCACATGTACATTCGAAGCAAGAGGTATGTATATATTATATTTAAAACTGAAAACTGAAAATAATTGTCATTGATTCATCAAGATAAATAGTTTTAGCACATTTGATCAAGGCATTGATTGTATGGAAACTTCTAGTGTTTCTTATTTGTTCATATTTTAATTGAATGTTTGATGGTACTAGATGTGGAGATAGTAAGCTTCTACTAAAGGCTTTGACCAACATGACATTTTATCAGGCAGATTTGTTAGCAACATATAAGCCGGTGATCAATGTTACATTTTTGCTGGCTAACCTGAAACGAATTGAGGAGGTGTCTCGAGATGCTCTGAAATTTTTCAAAAGTACACGTCATATAGTATTATATTATGAAGATTTAATCAGTAACCCAAAGGTATTATTACTTCAATCTAAGTTGTTATGGTACATGTACATATATACCTTTTTTTTCCACTCAATGTTTTTGTTTGGAGCTTGTAGACTATTTTATTTGAACTTAAATAATTCTTCCTAGAAGTCGTGAAAAAGAAATATTCAAATTAGAAAGTTTGTAAATTACTTCCTAATGTTGTTTAAATTCTCTTATTTCATGATGCCAAAGAATATATTATCTTGAGGTTTCTGCTATTGAGACTGGATTTTAAATTTAGTTGACACTATATACAGAAAGCGATGGAAGTGCAAGAGTTTTTAAAAGTCTCATCAAGGAAATTGGAGAGCCAGCAGGTTAAAATTCATACTCGGGCCCTTTCAGACCAGGTACAGAATTGGAATGAGGTGTACAAAAAGCTTAAGGGAACAGAATATGAAATCTTTCTAAATGAGTCAGATTACATTTGATTTAATGCAGCAATCAGTGTTCAACTTAAAACCTGCCAGCAGTTTGAAATTCATGCTCTGGCCCTACCAGACCAAGTCCAGAATTGGAATGAGGTGTGCAAAAAGCTAAAGGGAACAGAATATGAGATTTACTAAATGAGTCAGATTATATTTGATTCAATGCAGCAAGCAATGTTCAACTTCAAATCTTCTCTAGTCTGTCATACGGAAATTAGATTCATTCATTTCTTGAGATAGAGTAGTCCAGGCATTGGATATTCAGAGTATCAGCTCACAATGGTCAGGATTTCATGCCAGAAATGTGCTTTACAGCTTAAGCTTTATTTCACATTTCAGATTGGGATGGTACTCACCTTTTTGTGTTTGTATATGTAATCTTCAATGCGTTTTCTAACAAGTCTGATTATTTCCCCTAAATTTAATTCAATTTATGAACTGAGCAGCATTTTCCAGGTTAAATTGACCATATTGAGGAATGTAGGTTATCTTGCAGCTAAATAATGGATGTTATAAATGCAAACTTCTTACTCACTTGCACATGCATACACACATATTTGCACACACACACACACACAAACATTCACATACTCTCACCACATACCCATGCATGTGCACATATGCACACACCCGCAAACACATGTAGGCATCCAACACACAACACACACGCACACACTTACGCCAATGCATGTGTGCATTTACGCATGAGTGCCCTCACATCCATGAATCCATATTTGCATGTCCACATACCCATTCCGATACATCCTTGCACTTGTGCATGCCCATGCATGCGCGTATTCACACCCCCATACACAACATGCACAGGTGTGCCCACACACCTGCATATGTGCACCCACATGTGCATGTTTGCACACACACACACACACTTGTGACTTAGCTGCACACACATACACGACATTGTGTTTTGGCAGAATTACAGGTTGCATGTATTTTATGTGATAGCTTTATGCCTGGCACATCTCCTTTAATGCTTCAATAAGCTATACCAATTGAGGTCAATTATCCATGCCTAAAAATGAGCTATAAGTCCTATTTCATATTTTTTGGTTTTTCATTCTGTTTATTTTTGTGCTTCAGTTGGACTGAAACTTAACATGAGTTTTAAATTTAAAAAATGCTTGGCAATTCTTTTAGCACTAAGAAATTAAGAATCTATATTTCAAAGTCCCTATTAATGGGTTAGAGATAAACAACCAGCTAGGAATTCAGCTATGTGGAAGAGACCCTTGGATGATTTTGTGAAACTTTATTTTTATGGGGTTTCTACAGGTATTTTGGGTTAGCTGGTGCAGGAGTGGTTATTTGAGATGCAGATGGCTCTGTTGTGCAATGTGGATCTGTACTTTTGGGTACCCACATGAATAACCTGGTCAAATGTGAAGCAGTTATTCAAGGTTTAACACTTGCTTCTTTGGGGATAAAAAAATTAATAGTTGAAGGATACTCATTATTGGTTATAAATGGGCTTTCTTGAACGTACAAGTCGAAATTGGAAACTTAAACAGTCTGTTGGAGGAAGCCACTAAAATTAGTAAATCCTTTGACCAAATTGGGTTTTTGCATTGCTTTGGACCAAGTCAACAAGGCAACTAATCTTCTGGATTATTCTCCCTGCCAATCTTACCGATTATGACATCACCCTATTATTTCTACTGCCTCGAACTTGCTTGTAGTGAATGCAATGTAAGGTGGCCTAAACTTGCCTATTCCTTAATATCTTTTTGATTGATTGATCAGTTTATTATTCTGATGTGAGTTTTTTTCCCATGCTTTGGTTTAATACCCGCTGCATGGGAGTGGGCATAAAAATGGGAATTTGGCTACAACTATGTTGCATGTCTTCTCCTTCGTTTTATAGGTGGTGTCTGACATAGCGAGCTCTGGTTTATTGGGCTATTGGTGCTCATTCTTTCAACTGGTGAAATGGCTTGTCATTGAGCTTGATTCAATGCGATCATATCCAATGTAAAAGGATATTTGAGAAAGGATTTTTTGTTACTTCTAATTGTGATTTTGCAACTCTTGTCTTCATAAAGGTGGTCTTGGTTGAGAATGGTTGGTTTGCCAAGATTAAAGGCATGCATGAGAGAGGATTTTGTTAACAAAATGACAAAAAATGTCCTTGAAGAAGGGTTATGCATATTGTTGCTTTGCCTCTGCTTGCTGTCTTTGTATAATGGAGAGCAAGTGATGACCAGCGTAGGATAATGTTTGGATAAGTACCACTCGTTGTAGAAGAATCTACAATGGTGGACCTGTGTTTGACACACGGAGAATGTCATGGTGTACATGGAGATGCAAGAGGATAGAGCATACAGCTGCAATCTTTGAAAGTGGTGGAAAGCTACATGGTCAGTCATGACCATGGGATCTTGGAGATTTCTAGTGCCCTTCTAAATGGACAATTGACACCAATGAAAATGGTACTGGCCAAGTTTCAATGAGAGATATTCAATGGTGTCAAATTCTCGAGTCAATTTTGGTGACTCGATTTAGTTCATTGGATGGTTAGGTTCAGTAGGGTTACTTAGGTGGGTATACATGAAATGGATCACTGGGGCATGGCAGAAAGCAGTGGTGTGGCTCATTGGGGGAGTCTGAAGAAATTTAATTTGAATTATTATATTTTTCAAAATTTGGGAATTTTGTTACTTTTTGGGAACGTTTAAAAATATATTTTCAAACTTGGCCATAATTGTTAGGCTCAGTAGGGTTACTTAGGTGGCTATACATGAAATGGATCACTGGGATATGGCAGCAAGCGGTGGTGTGGCTCATTGGGGAGTCTGCAGAAATTTAATTTGAATTACTTTACTTTTTCAAAATTTGGGAATTTTGTTATTTTTTTGGGAACGTTTAAAAATATATTTTCAAACTTGGCCATAAGTGTAAGAATTTTTGGGTCAACGATTATATTGGAAATCATTGTTTTTCTAGTATGAATGAACTTTTAAATGTAATAGAATATTCAAAGGAGAGGGCCTCAATAGAATCCACTCTTTAATAAAAGAAATCTATTTTCAAAATGTCCTAGAATTTTATAGGTGATATGGAAGTTTTATATTAATTAGAAGCCAAAGCTTTTGAAGGTGTGCTAGATTTAAATAACTATATAATGAATCAAAATTTAGTGGAAGTAGTTAGTATTCAATCAAATCATCAGATGGTTTTTGATTTCCCAAGCTAATAATTTATGTTAAAGAAAAAGGAGTCTTTTTAAATTTTTCATTTAGTGAGATAATTAGTTAGTTAATTCATTTCATTATGATTAAGTGAATTGTAGAGAAAAGAAAGTTCCATAAATTTTTACAATAGAAATGCAATTTACAATTTCAAACAATAGCAGAATAAAAGTGAAGAGGGTACAAAAAAATTCACTACTGAATTTTTTTTTGAATAAAAAAGATAGCACAGTAAAAAAAATTAGTATTGTTAAAATTGTTCTTCAAAACAATAATGAATCTCACTGTTAAGCTGTGAATATAAATAGACACATTTCAACATTCCACGTAACTAAATGCTTTAGTATGTAGTTCTCTACCCCAATATTAGAGATTGGTTTAAAAAATATACTGACATTATTTATTATTGTATGTTTCAGTATACTTAACAGTGGATATAAATAGACGCATTTCAACATTCCACATAACTAAATGATTTAGTATGTAATTCAGTACCCCATTGCTAGAGATTGATTTAAAAAATATACTCTTGTTGTATGTTACAGTATTTATTATTGTTAAAAACATACATTATTAATGTCTTTTTTCTCAGCTCTACTCAAAAAATGATGTGAACCTATTGGACTGAGTAATAAGAGAATATGTTCTTCATAAGGTGATTATTCCCTTTATCTTGTAGAGTAGCATATGCTATAAAGATGAAAGGGTGGAAATAATGGCTAAGGTTCTTAATTAATGATGCGGGCACATGGAATTTCAACCCATGGGACATGATGCTCATTGGTTAGAGTTCATGACAGTCTAGATCGGTGTGGAGGCTCTTTGGGGGCATTGCTCAATTAATGAGAGGAATAAACTAAAATATTAGTTCAAAATGGAGATGTCTTCGAGATAATAAACATGGAACATGTTAGATAATGTTGTTAATTGAAAGATAAAGAAATTTAACCTATATATGTATATTTGGTGTCAATAGAGGTCTTTTGGATAATTAATGATATTAAAAAAATCGATAAGAGGTTTGTTACATGTTTAATATTTTGTTGGAAAAAAGCAAGTTCGATTCAATTTTTTTATCTTTATAGAAGTTTTTTTTGCATAAAATTTAGAAAATTATTCATTGTTAAATTTGTTAGTTTTGAGTATATATATTGAGGAAGAAACTTGAATCTTTTAATGTTAGTTTTTCAAAATTAATAATGAAATCAAGGTAAAATATGCTTCCACTCTAATTAATATATCACCCATTTATCTTTTTATTATTGTGTTTGGAAGATGAAACTTTACAATTTGTAGGTGGTTTAAAGTAATTGCTTGGTAGTAGTGATGTTCTTCCCTTCATATATAAGTTTCTTAATTGCACTATTTAATTGATGGACCAAATTTGCAATTACTATTTGCTAACATTTGTGTCTTGATTTAACTTTTCTAGTTTTTTGTGCTCTTTATAAATCATGATATATTTGCTTGTGCATATGATATTGGTCACTTGAAGAGTTTATTTGAATGAATTTCTTGCAAAGAGGAATGCATTCTATTTGAAATAATATGGAATGAAGGTTCAACAATACAATATATAAATTTATCATTGAGATAAAAAAATTGTTTGGGGTAAGATGCTAATCATATTGATGAAGACATGGTTAAGTGAAGAAAAGCAAATTTAAATGTGACAATTTGAAGGTGGCAAAAGTTTGCAATTAGGAGGCATCAATGTTTTAATTCTTTGTTAGTCCTTGAGATTGTTATACACTATCTTTAACAAAATGTGGTAAAATCGAATGTTGAGGCATATACACTATCAAAATCATAGGGCTTCAACAATTAAAATATTAGGTGTAACTTAGTTTTTTAGTTTGAAGGAAAAAATGGGTTAAACAATTAAGCACAAGAAATGTAAAAGAAATTGAGAATGACAATATGTTGGTTTATTAATAGTAGATGTTGAAGTTGAAAAGGCATATTAGCAAACATTGAATTTGTAAAGGAAAGATGATGACAATTGGGATCAATGAAGTACTAAACTCGAAACATCGTTTGTCTTAATTTATGTCATCAAAGTCATCAAGAAAGTGGAAGTTCAAAACTACTATGGGGTAGTGATATTTGGAGCATGAAACAACTCCTGTTGGACTATTTATTGGAGTATGTTAGACTAGAACACACATCAATGTTAGATTGTCTATAAAGTTTACTAAATTGGAGAACAATAAGTTTGGGTGACACCACCAATATCATAGAGTGAAGCTTTGATTATGAGAGGAGGTGAAAAACATGTTCTCCATGAGAGCTTCTTGTTGATTTTGGTGTTTCTAATGCTAGATCTTTTGTGTTTTTTTCTTCTCATTTTGCTTTAATCTTTTTTGGTGTTTCCAGGGGTGAATTTGTGTTGTTGTTTGAGGATGTGACTTAAGAAAAAAGTTGAAGTTAAGTGGGTGTAGAAAAGTGGTTTTGAAGAAAAGAAACGTAACTCAAGTGTTCATCAACATTGGATTATAAATTGGCCCAAGTTCACATGTGAATGGGAGAGGGGATTATAGTGTGAAAAAACGCTTAATGTAAATGAGGAGAGCATTGATTGAGGTCAAGGATTAGGAACTTGATCATTTTTTATTGAGGCATGCCCTAGCTTGATTTCTTGCAAGGATATGCTAGTAGGAGTTGAGTTTGTTGCATATATAGAAGGCAATGATGATGAGATTCATGTAAATGGCAATGAAGATGTTTGTTTAATATACAACAATATTTTCTTTCTTTGCTTGAAAACCATGGAATGTGAAGCCATTTGTTTAAAATAGAACAATATTTTTTTTCATTGCTTGAATTATTTAAATTGTACTCTAGAAATAATTTTGATGAATGTATTTTCAATTTATGGGGGAAATGCTTGGAAATTTTTAATATTTATGTAGAATGATTCAAAGAGGTTTTTTCGTTGTTTTATTTGAAAACCCTTGTATAGTTATATGGGCTTTGGCCTACTTTTTTTTCTAATGTGAGAATATCCATATTTTGAGCTATTTTTTGGGTCCTAGGCATGTTTTGAGAGATTCACTAAATTTGTTGCCCCTAAATGGTTAGAAATTTGTGATCTCCTTACTCAAATTTGTTTTTTTCTTTATCAACCTTCGAACCCCTTGGGAAAGTCTTAAAGATTGAGAAGGATAGGATTATACTTCCTCATATGAATGCTAGTGTTTTAATTTCTTTGAAATTGGTGGTTTTAGCAAAATGTGTAGTTTTTCTAACTTAGGCGGTTTGTGTAAGGCCCGACCTTGCTTGTGTTTCGTGTAACACATCTCCTATTCTTGGAATCTATTGTTGTTATCTAGTAAAATATTTTGATAAACCTTGTGACCTTTGTTCTAGTGTACTTTTGGTAATATTGACCTACTAAGTGAACCTTATGGATTAATCTCTCAATGGTATGGCATGTTCTAATTATGCATCATTATTAAGGATTGAATTTCATCATCTAATTTTATTTATGGTGTCACTTAATGTTGTAGCCCTAATCACACACCTTATACTTAATGATGTTATATTAAGAAATTGGTATAATTAGTGTGATTACTATTATTTACACTATAATAGATTCTTAATAAGTGTGAAAAAAACATAATTAATTACATTTTAATTCACAATATTGTAGCAAAAAAATACAATATGAATTGCACATGAACGCAAGAATGTGTGGGAAATTGTAATGGTACAAAAACCATAAAAGTATGATTTTATATTAAGAAAATTTAGTTTATTGTTTTCAATCCAAATTAATATATTCCGATAGAAAATTTCCTTATATATAGGGAAACAAGGTAGGTAACACTTGTATGGGAACTTACCATGCCTTTTTAAAACATAATATTAATTGTAATTAATAATTTAATAAATATTTATATTATTTAGTTAAACATTAATTTACAATGCTATAAAGTAGTTATATAATATAAGGTTTTTATACCTTATATTGAGAGCTTTTATAAATGTTATGAAGACAAGAGGCCCATAGAAACATTATGCTCTAATATTCCCCCTTAATGTTAATAGGAGATATATGGTGTCAATTTTTACAAAAGAAAATGAAGTACCCCAATGATGTACATCTTTTTTGAGAGACATATAATAAGGACAAAATATGTACCGAATTAAATAATGTATTCCAAATTACATGATAGACATCTTGTCATAATTTAAAATCCCATTTCTTAATAATGATGTTTCAATGAGGTCTTATTAAGTTGTTGAAGCTTGGGTCTCCTCCAACTAGCCTCCTCTAGGTTCATTACATATTTCTTGTAGGTCTTACACAATATCATGCTTTACAAGGAGAAGAATGAGAAAGAATAAATAAATAATGTGTGTAGGACTTATTTATTAAATACAAGCTGACCATCAAGAGGTAACATTGACATGTACACTCCTCTACACAACACCTTAAGGCCAAGCATTTTTCTAAATTTAGAAAATTTGGTATTGCATAGAGGATTGCTAAAAATATTTACAAGTTGATCTTTAGTTTGATAGAAGTGTAGAGAAATATCTCCATTTAGAACTTTTTCACGAATGAAGTGTGCTTGTAATTCAATGTGTTTAGTCCTTTGATGATGAACACATTTTTTGCAAGGGTGATACAACTTTGCTTATTGCAAAAAAATCTAGTACTAGAATAAGTACCCATCTAAATCTCATATAGATGTTGATTAATCCATACCGATTCTTTAGTTGCTTTAGTGAAACTTCTATACTACGCTTCTATAGATGAAAGTGATACAATAGTTTACTTTTTAGATTTCTATGTGATTGCACCTACTCTAAATTTAAACACATGTTTGGAAGTATATTTTCTATCAATAGAGTCTCTTGCAAAATCAACATCACAATATCCATATAGATGCACATCTTTAGAAAAGTATAATAGAGACCAACATTAATAGTTCCTTTAATGTATCTCAAAATATTTTTTTCAATCTTCCAATTTTGGATATAAGTTTCTTGCATGACGTGTGATGTAATGCCTATTGCATATGTAATGTTTGGTCAGGATATGGTAAGATAGATTAGGCTTCAAATTAGTTGTCGATATAAAGTAAGGTTAAATTTTTCACAAGGAGGTTAGTCAAATTTAAGACTACCTTTGATAGGAATGACAAAAGGTTTAAAGTCAGACATATTAAATTTACCAAGATGATCTTGTGCATATTTTCTGGTGATACAACAATGGAGTGATCATGTAAAATAGACATACCTAGAAAATGATGTAGGAGACCCAAATCAAACATTTCAAAAGTATGATTTAATCGATTCTTATATTTGTGGATTAAGGAATTGAGATTGCTTGTGATGAGTAAGTCGTAAATACAATGATGCGAATTTGATCATTTTCAAATTTGACAAAGAGATTCTTATCAAAATTATAATTAGAGAATCCAAAATTTTGAAAGAAATTATTTATTTTGGAATACCAAGCTTGAGAAGCTTGTTTAAGTCTATAAAGGGTTTTTTCAAGTTTACAAACATAAATTTATTTAGTTGGTTATACAAAAACTTTTAGTTGAGACATAAATTTCTTCTTGATGAAGATCACTATTTAAAAATACAATTTTAACATCCATTTGATACATTTCCAAACTAATTTGTGTAGCTAATGCAAGAAGTATATGAATGGTACTTATTTTTTCTAGTGGAGCAAATGTTTTATCATAACCTATGCCATGTTAAGAAAATTCTTTAGCAATCCATTTGATTCATATTTGTCAAATTTTCCAAGGAAATTATTGGTGCACAAAGTTGTAGGTTCTCTAAGCACCAAGGGTGTCAAACTTATAGTAGCAAACCTCTAACTTATGATTATGTAGGGCAACACTTGACCAATGGTTGAGAGTGAGTAATGTCTCCTCCACTTTTGGCTCATCTAGACCTAAGGGTGGCTTCCCTAGAGGCATCTTTAATATTATTGATCACATATGAAGGTGCACAAAGTGAAAAAGTTGTAGTGATGCTTAATTTTCACTCAAACCCAAATGTTATCACTAGACCAAAGACTACCCTACTACTCATAAGACCTCTTAATAAGTTGATAAGACATCACTACACAACAATAGGATGTAGGTATACACAAAAAAAAGCTATCAAAATAATAAAAGAATATGAGTTACAGTGCATAAACATACAACACAAATAATGATATCAAATATTGAACATTCTTAGTTATCCATCCTAGACTACACGAATTCATATTCAATAAAGAAATGACCATTATAAATCTTGCAACATATTAGAATGTTGTCCCATTCATTAAATATTTATTGCATTCATACTAGCAAAGTTGCAAGGGGAAACCCTATGCTAGAACTTCCCAAAATATTTACAAATGGACCCATGGAGACATTCAACTACATGAATCATTTACAATATTAACCTCCTTGAGATTTGCAGCAGATGATTCTCTAATAGAAACTAGACTTGTAGAAGTTAAAATCCTATAAGCTCCTTCATACTCATAGTCATTGAGAAAGAAATATAGGTAAATATCAATGTGACATGTAAAGAGAGCTTAGATCCCACAAAATCTATTGAAATTACAATTGGAGCTTGCATGGGGACTATCTAAATTCAAAACTCAACCATTGCATTAATGACCATATGATTGTCCCCATCCTCCGTTGTTGGAATTACCTGTGAATTTACAACATTTAGATGAACAACTATTTCTAGGTGGGAAAATCCTCTTGGACTAGTTATAGCATCAAATATGGTTATTAATGACAACTTGAGCCGTACATGGAGGTAGGTAAGATTGAACATTGTAAAATATGGGAGTTGTGGATTTTTGGACTTGTTGAGGACCAAGGTATCATGTTAGAGGCGATCGCACATCTTCGAATCTAAAAAGGTATATGAAGGGAAATGATAACAATCAAGGATTGGGGATACAAAGAAACTCATCCCTCAGGACATATAGGCGAAATGATGATTGAAATTGCAACTCCAAAAGATAATATAAAGTGTTAAGAGTGTAGGGGTTAGGGAAAAGGTGTTCCAGTAAGAGAAAATATGAAACTATAACATGGACAAAGGAAAATTTGGGGGTTTGGAGAAATGTACGCTAGGATGGGAAACTTTGAAACTATGACATTTAACATAGTCTTAAAACAATGATTAGACCATAGAATTATAACTATTGAAGTTTTTGCAACTTCCAACACATGTTGGGCTCATGGAGGATGAAAGGAAACAACACATGTAAATTTTGACCAAAAAATATCCATTAAGAATTATCTCATATTAGTTATAAATGATGGGTAAATTGAAGCCTAAATGCACAAAGGAGGCTCATACCAAGTAACTTGGACACTATGGAATTGGGTGCCAACAATAATATTTTTTTTCTTATAAAACTAATGATGGTCAACAATATTTTTGTTAGGCTCCCAAGTTTTATTTTAAAAAGAGAATTAAAATTTTATTGCACTACATCTTTTCATTTTTTGTTATCATGATTAGCCTCATTGAAATTTTGTGGCTCACTTTCATTTAAGGACATAAAAAAAAAACATAATGTACATAATTCTAATCATTTTAGGAAGAAAATAGCTCTCTAAATTAGTCTTGAATTAAAGACCGATCCCATTAAGGTCTTTTAAGATGAGAAAAATAAGAATTATGCTTATTTTTAGATTTAATATGAAGGTCATCTTCTTTTGAAGTGGAAAATTTAATAACATTTTCAATGGGGTGAGACATTTATAAAGGAGATTCTAAGATGTGAAGATTTTGACTTAAAATGCTATCTTATTTTGAAGGATCATAAATTCTTAGACATTTTTTTCCTCCCATAATCTACAAAATATATTAAAATGAAGTTGAATCAAGTTTTGTTTTGTTTGTTTGTTTGTTTGTTTGTTTGTTTGTGTTTTTAAATAAGAATAAATGTAGGACTTCCAAAGACCCTTATATGAGAAATATTTGGTTTATGATTTGTCTACATTTCTAAGGGTGTAGTGAGATTTAATAATTTTGATGGTACCCTATTTAGAATATAAATAGCAATGTTGATCGCTTTGGTCCATGCAGATTTAGGTGTATTTAATGATTACATCATATGCCTTACAATTCATATGATAGTTTATTTTTTCCTTTTTGCTACACCATTTATTTAAGGAGAATAAGGAGAAGTTAAGTTTCTATATATCCCATATAAGACACAAAAATTGTCAAGCTTTATTTATGATTTTGGTTCCATTATAAGTTCTAAGAGTGCATCATATTCATTTTGATGGTAATAACCACAAACCATTCTAGCATAATCATCAATAAATATAAAAGCGTAGAGAGATCCATTGAGAGAGGGAACCTAAAAAGACTTTATTAGGTGACTGTGAATTAACTCTAGGGATTTAGAAGATATTTGGATGTGATTTTTGTTAAAATGTAATATATGTTGTTTACCTAGAATGCACTCTTTAAATTTTTTAATTTTAAGTACACTTGTTATAACATTATGATGAAGCATTTCATTAAGGCTTCTAATATTTAATTTTCTTGATATTCCATGCCATAATTGTGTTTCAACTTTTAATTGCATGAAAAATTGAATTTATTTTGAAATCTTATTGAAGATAAATAATCCATATTTATGAATTCTTTGTGAGACAACATATTTATTTTGATCTTCAATATACCAACTATCTTTAAGAAGGATGTTTTTGAAATTTTCTTTGGTAAGCTAGGATTAGGAGATGAGATTTTTTTCTTAATATTTGGACAAATAATAAACCTCCAATAGATTCATGATCTTTAATTTTCCTTGCTCTAATGCTCCTATTATAGGTTTATCTCCTAGCTATATTTTCTCATTACATGTTTTAATAGTGGATAAAATATGATACATATCGGTCCTATATCTTGAGACAACACTATCTAGGATCCATTCATTATTTCTTGATGTAGTGAGAGTTGTATATAGAAATAATGTTTCAATTTTGATTTTAATTTGAATTTCCTCTTTTTTTATTAGGGTTTTAATTTTTGGAGAATATTTTATTCCTCTTCTTTTTAAAATAACAATTTAAATCTCTATGCCTTAGTTTTCAATAGACATTGTATTTCATTACATGTTTGTTTTTTACTAGATTTTAGATTGATTCAATTATTACAATGGTTTTGATTGCCTTCTTTATTTCTTATATTAAAGAGTAGACAGTTTTGATAGATCAAGGAGATCATTTTCATTTCAATATAGAATTTTAGACACAATTTTTTTAAATTGTTCATGAATGTTCATGCAGACTATGAAGTATAATAGTTTATCTTTTGCGAGGTCACATTTGCAACCATCTAGTTGTGACTTAATATTTTTAATCTTGGAAAAGAAAGATTATTATTTTTTCATCTTCTTTCATAGGAGTAACAAAAAGTTCTAAGATTAGTTTTATAATATAGAAAAGTCTAGATCCTTTATGCATGGATTCCAAGAGGTTCCATACTTCACTAGACGATTCTTGATTTCTAGTGTGAAGGAGAAAATCATTTTTGATACTTGTTAAATAATTGAGAGTCTCTTGAGATCTATGTGAGATTTTAGAAGGCAGAGATTTATGTTTCTACTTGAAGGCTATTTTTTGAACTATCAATGATAAACCATTGATTTTTATTACAATGTTTCGTACATAATTATTTTCTTTTAAAATGTGAGATTTGTAGATAGAAAAATCCTAAAGTGTAGAGTGATTTTGATTTGAATTTAGTTTAAATGAATTATTGTTCAAACTAAATTCAAATCAAAATCACTCTAGCTCTTCAATCTTTTTCTATTTATATATATGTGTGTATGTATATACATTTATAAAGTACCAAACAAACATAAAACATATTATTAATTTTGGAAAAAATAGCATACTTAAAGTTTACAAAACATATAATTATTAAAACAAACATAAAACATATTATTAATTTTGAAAAAAATAACACACTTAAAGTTTACAAAACACATAATTATTAAAAAATGACTAATATAACATGAAAGAATTGTTTCCTTCAATTTCAAATTAATTTTAATTTAAAATATACAATGGTTAACTAGATCTCAATAAAAATTGAATTAATATTTATTATTAATAATACATTTGATTATATACTATAATATTTACAACCCAAAAAAACAATTCCACCATTTTTAATTATTCTCTTGAGTTTTCTATGTAGTAACATAAATCAAATTTCTTTTAAAAGAAACAAAAAGTGAACAAAAGCTACATAAGGGTTGATTTAGGGTAAAAACCCTAAAAAAATTCTTTTAATTGTTAATAACTTAGCATATCCCCCTTTAAAGGATAATGGCAAAACTAGGTGTAATTAAAATAGTTTTTTTTATTATTATAAAGAAAAAATTATATATAATAAAAAAAAATGAGCCTCAAGCCTATATGGGTCGTGGTCATGTAAGATCATACCCTTATGGGACATGACCACAAAATGACATAGCCCTAAAAAGAGTCACAAGGTCATGGGGGCTAAAGCCCCATGGCTTATAGAAAAAATATTGGAAGTATATTTTTTATTAACAATTGTATATATAAAAATACAGTGTCTATGGCCTTTTAAATTTTACAATGGCTTATTCTTATTTTGGTTAGGGGATTTTAGAGTAAACATATGCAATTTTTTTTTAATCATTAAATATGGTATATGTAGAAAAATTAAATTATATTGAAGTTTTTTTAATATATTGAGATGCACTAATTTGATTTGAAAATGAAAATGTGTAGAATAGTATTTGGACACCTCAAAAAATATAAAAATGTAGTAAATTTTATAGGAGTCTTATAAGTGAAATATATGAAAAGTGAATGTAGATTTTTAGGAAAAAAAATAAAATTAATTTTCTATGAATTGTAAAAATGTCAACTAACATTATGTTAGCTTTGATATCATATTGAGAAATTGAAATAATTAATTTTGATTAAATATTATTCACTATAGTGGGCGGTTGGGCGGAACGGTTGTGGAAAGCCCAGAGTGATGTCGATAAAATATGAACTTTTCTACTCCACAAGCAGCTGTGAAGCAATGACTTGGTGATGGAAGGATAACATGGCATATTCGATGGGGAGGTTTTGTGGGTTGCCTACATGGAAATATCATTTTGGACAAGCGACACCAGAGTATGAATATTGATTGCCCCTATTAAAATTTAAATCGCATTCTCTTCATAATTAATGATTAGGACGTCAGGTGATATACAAAGCTTGATCTCATCACTTGGCAAGTCTTTTCACCCGGATGTTGGGCACAATGGTAGTGACTTTCTCATATGCAGTGGAGCTAATACATTAGTTACAGACTAGTTTTTAGCAAGGCACGATTAAGCAATGCAAGTTTAATAATGGCAAGGATAATATTACACTAATTCTCATGATAATCTCGAGGATATGGCTTTAATCAGAGTTAGCTTATAAACGCCACAAGATTGATAGTTTTCCATCTACAAATTTGTAGCGAAGTAGAGAAAGATGGAAGAGTGTTCAAAATGCATGGTTTGCATGTCTTTCGAGACCATGAGGAGTATGGGGACGGACATGCTAATTCAGTTGGATCGTGTTGTGAGGCAAATGGTGTTTCGTGGGTCTATCACCAACCAAAGGCTCAAGAAATATGACTCCCTCATTCTAGCTGCAGTGAAGATGATTTTTGAAAAGGGAATCGAAGTCATCTAGAGTTGACACTAATATCACATCGCACTTCCTAGCGGATGATAAAGGATGTCGAGGCTCTAGTTAGGAAGAATTTTAAGGCAGATCTGTTGGTTGGTCTTGAGGAAATTCTCTTTGTTGTCTCACCTGGTATGCGGGTTCCTCGACCACGGGATCTCCATTTGATTCATGTGTCGGGCAAAGTCATAAAGTATTATCCCTTTGTGCATGGCCCTGGTGGAGCATAACTAGTTGGTGGCGGTCGGGGTGGGCTACCTTCTGAAGGTGTTGAATCTTCCTCGTGCACCAAAAGCTACTTGGATTCCAAACTTGACGGCTTTCACCCACAAAAATGGATTTCTTGGCGGGTAGGGTTGTCTAATTATGTACTCATGGCATTTATGTAAATGATAATGATATAAATGTGTAAAAGGGGAAAGGGTCTGGTATATCTTAGTTATAGTTTTCATTTGTCTGGTTTGGTTGTGGTTTGGGTGCTTGAAGTCTATGATAGGGTGAATCTGGTGGCATTGTTTTGGTATATCGTCTCTGAGGGTATGAATCTGTAGGGTAAGTGCAAAAATATGGGGGTCAAAAAGGGGGCTTGAGTGGCCACTTTTTTTCTAAAATTAGGGAATACTAACCTTGGACGTGAAATTGAGGATAATTACACTCAAAATTTTGAGATGCAACAAAAACAAGGATCGTAGTGCTCCGAGTCTACTTTCTAAACTACTATTTTTTTTGAAAAATGGTTGAGATTAAGGGGTTCAAAAGAGGGGACCACAAACTTTGGTGTTGTTTTTGTCAAAAAAACATAACATAGCAACTTTTGTGGCTCCTTAGCATGGTTAACTTTTTTTTAGTATTCTTAAAATCGCTTTGGTGAGAAATTAGCTAATAGCATGTAGTTTATACTCAATTTTTCTGATAGTTTTTTAATGAATATTTGATTTTTTTACTAATTTTCAAAGTGGACACTTCTTGAAAAATAGAATTTTGGTCGTGCTACCCCTGTAAATTTTTGAAACTAATTGAAAATTATTATTATTATTTTTTAATATGCATAGAATGGATTCTAGTTTCTAAAAATGAATTTATTTGAAACTTTGATGAACAGTTAATTTATAACGAAAAAAACACCAAACACTAGTTTTTTCCAAAAAATAGACATGCAAACAAAAGAAATTATAGATGAAAGACTTAACATTGTCAAAATGTGAAAAAAATTACATCATTAGATAGCTAAGAGAGATCCTAGCATTACCCAGGTGTTTGATTTGTTCAACATTGAAACACATGCAAACCTGATGCTTAGCATGAACATGATTATGTGAAATATTGTAGAATTTGTAAAAACACATCTTTGGATGTTGGGAAGACACTCCAAGCCTTTGGGTTGGTATTCCAAGGCAAACACCAAATCCAATGCTTGAGGATTCCCAAAGCAAGAAATAACCCGAGCATGTTATAACGCCCTTGCGTTATTTCTTAGTTTTGACATGCATTTTGTGTTTGTGCCCAAGACATGTCTAGCAAGAGATAACACGAGAATGTTATAACGTGCTCACATTATGTCTTGCTTTGTGTTAAAATGATACTCTATTGAATGTATGTATATATATTTGTATGTATCTATTCTTGTATGGCATGTATGTATGTATGCATGTATGTATGCTTGTATGTATGTATGTATCAGTGTATGTATGCATGTATGCCTATATGGATGTATGTATGTAAGATTGTATGTACATATGTACAGGTATGCTTGTATGTATGTAAGATTGTATGTACATATGTATGTATGCTTGTATGTATGTAAGTATGCATGTAAGTATATATGTATATCTACTTATATGTATGTATGTATGTCTTTAGAGAGAGAGAGAGACCTAAGAGAGAGGGAGTGGGAGGGACAGGGAGAGAGAGAGAGAGAGAGAAGGGGGGGGATGGGAGAGAGAGAGGGTGGGGGAGAGAGAGAGGGAGAGAGAGAAAGAGAGAGTTATGTAGGTAGGGTGCCAAAGGGAAATACTTGAGAGTGTGAGGGGAGTGAGAGGGAGAGACTTGAGAATAGGTAGAGAGAGGGAGTGCAAGAGAGAGGGAGAGGGTGTGGGAGGGAGTGACTTGAGAGAGAGGGAGTGTGAGAGGGACTTATCTAGGTAGGGGGAGGATAGATAGAGAGAGGGGGGGGAGAGAGAGTTACCTAGGTAGGGTGCCAGGAAGGAAAGACTTGAGAGAGAGGGGGGTGGGAAGGAGAGACCTGGGAGGAGAGAGGGAGATGGAGAGGGAGTGGGAGGGAGATAGAGAGAGAGAGAGATAGAGGGAGTGAGAGAGAGTGGTAGGGATTAATTGAGTGAGAGGTACATAGAAAGAGGGAGAGGGTAGATAGAGACAATTAGAGAGGGTAGGAGAGAGGTGAGATGGATAGATAGAGAGAGAGGGATAGGGGTTGAGGGTATAGGGTTGAGGTTCCAAATTATAGGGTAGGAGGGTTTAAGGTTTAAGGTTTGAGGGGTTAAGGTTTAAGGGATTAAGAGGAGGATGGTTTAGAGTTGAGGGTTGAGGGTATAGGGTTGAGTATATAGGTTTTAGGGTATACAGTCAAGGGATTATGGTTGAGGATCTAATGTATGGGATAGATGGTTGAAAATTGAGGGTTCAAGGTTTAATGTATATTGTAGAGGGTAGAGGGTAGAGGGTTTAAGGGTTTAAGGGTTGAGGGATTAGGGTTTAAGGGTTGAGGGTTGAGGGATTAAGGGTTGATAGTTGAGGGTTTAGGGATTGAGGGTTGGGGGTGTAGGGTTTAAGAGTTGAGGGATTAGGGTTGAGGGTTTAGGGTTTAGGGTAGAGAGTTTAAGGGTTGATGGTGTAGACACGTCAAATTAGCATTATGCATATTCATCCACTCAATAAATAAATCAAATGCATCACATCCATTCACCTAGTAAATCAGGTTCTTATCATCAAAAGCTCAATCATAGTTTAATTAAATAAATCAAGCTTTATTTAATTAAAATCTCAAACATGCATCTTCCATCCTTTTCTGATTTAAATAAAACAAATATTTAAGTCTTAAAAGTCAAAATCATCTAATCAACATTAAATCAGCATAATCATCATCTATTTAATCTAACCCTGATTAAATACTCACCCACTTGCATTCTCTAGATTTGGCCACTTGCACATGAAATTGCATTTAATTGATTTATCAAAATCTTTATTTTCAACTTGGCATAAAGGAGAATATTCTCCAAGTTTGAATCTCCCCCAAGTGGACATGTACACCCAACAGAGCATTTATGAGGCCTTACATGCCTCTTACATGTCCCCTTACAAGGTCAAACTCAACATTTATTGCAAAATTTGAATTCAAAATTTCCCTCTCATGGGCACTCTTCCCAAATCTTGCACAACCATTGGCCTATCATCACTTGACAAGTGGCCTTATCTTATTGGCTTGATCTTTGTCCCACATTGGTCTCTCTTCAACACTTAGCATTTTGAAAATCTATAAAATAGAGGCTTCATCTCTTATCAAATCCTCCACAATCTCTTCACAATTTTACAAGGTTACTCTTCATTTGAGATTTGATCTTGTCCATTTCACTCCATCATCTCCATTTGCATTTTATCATCTTGAGCTTTGATCAAGGATTGGGAAAGGGTCACTAGCACATGTGACACCAATCCACTATGGAATAGGTGACTTGTAATTGCTTTCTTAATGCTTTAGTTTTTCTTTTGTCATGTATTGCATTTTAAAAGTCTTTACAAAGTATTTCATAGAGGTATTTTGTTAGATTTGTGAAGTACTAACCCCTATATGAGTTTAGTTTTTGCAGATTTTAATGGATGCCTACATAATGGTGCTAGAAGGAGGGCATTTTATCTCACTTGTTCAAAGTGGACAGATTTAACCCATATCTTTCAATCTTTGTTCAAAGGAGATTTTGGTCTTCACATTTTGGCGCACACTGTTTATTTCACGCATTAGCTAAGAAATAGAAAATTCTTCGAAGTTAGTTCTGAGGGCAGTATTACCTTACACTCATCTAAGTCTTATTTAAAAATTTTTTTTTTCTCTGCATTGTCTTAATTTTTAAGAATTGCATATTGTCAACACGTCAATTAAAAGTTTTGCAGCAACAGATCTTTTCTTTCCTCGCTGCCAGCAACAATAGCACTCCACTATGTTGTGTGGCAACGGGGAAGATTGATCAGCCCATGAATCCTCTGTTCTTAGCGTTAAAATTGTAACTGAATATGATGAATTACTTTACGTGTCCATAGATTCTCATATCTGTATGGGTCAGGCGCAAGCAGGGAAGCAAGTAGTCCTGGAGATCACATTATTTGAGAGAGTTCATTAACATTTGCTGGAACGGTTGAGGGATTTTCCTTTGCACCTGCCATTCGCATCTACTTTTCGAAGCCTTTGAAATGACTTCCAGGCGCATCTGTTACACCAGACAGTGGCATTAGATGGTACAAACATTAAAGGGTTGATTGGTAGTGGTGCTTACTTTTTTTTTTTTCTATATCTTATCATTAATCTCTTTTGATAAAGCTCGCGGGAGGAGTGAACAGTGGCGTTGGCAGAATAGCTGTCGCTATTCATTTATTTTTCATTGAATGCGTTGGATTTAGTATACCGTATTTCACTTACAATCACTCTCACATACCCTATCTACGCCTGAGTTGTATCCCGTGGAAATTGCAACTTCTGAAAGATATTTGAAGGACGAAATCCAAATTTCCTAAGATGCAGGGCGAGGCATGTATGCGGAAAAAGAAGTCTACTGGTGTCTTTATGATTAGCTCTCATTTTGCAGCGAACTGGTAGCATTCACAACTATCTTTGACCTGGGTTTAATGACTTATTGAAAATCTGCGTTGCACTCATTCCCAGTTTGGTTTGTCAGCCGAATTCCTTATTTTACCACGTAGAGTCGTTAATATCATTTAAGGCTTTCCTGACAATCATGTTCCTTACATTGATCGATCTATAGATAGTTATCATTGGTGTGTTACTTATTCTTTTGAATTTTAAACGCTTTTTCATGCTGCTTAAGGACACCTTCCAACTTGATGAAGTGCTGACAAGACCCCCAACGCCAAGTAGTTGGGTTATTTAATGGAATCATCTTACCTTATGTATGGTTATATCGCTGTCTTACTCTTTAAATCTGCGCTAATACTTCTAACCCATTTGGTAAGGATATGCAGCGCTGGAATTTTACATTAAAAGCTAGTCAACAGTGGAGCAGAACCTTCTTAAGAGTTTCGATCGAGCCTCGAAACTTCCAATCTGTGACGTGCTGGAGATGGTGTGCCTAGCTGTTTTGAGCTCTAAATCTCTTTCAACTAACACTTGCCTTTTTTTCTTTTGAGCATTTTAGAGTTCTATTACATCTATAGTTTTTTGTAGTGTGTTCCCATTTGAATGCTTCACAGGTAAAAATGCGTGGCAGACTATTGCTACAAATATTTACTAGTGTCTTTCGTATGTTTTAAATGGGAATCCAAGAGGTGATCATAATGTTTATCTTCCATTTCTAAAAGATCTGTAGTAGCATCTAGATTCTCAAAATGATTATTAATGGAACAAGGATCAACTGAAATGTTCTCAAGAAATGTGCCAACCAACATAGATACCTTGTAAACCATTCTATATTTTTTATGATACTTTGGAGCTGTAATTTTCTTCCTAGTAGCTCAATCATGCTATCTTGATTACTCTAAAAATCCATTAGTGTATCTTGAAACAAATCTGCCTTATTGATCCTCCAATAAATGTCATAAATTATATTATCATATTTATTATGATAGTAAAAATTTCAGCCTTTAAAGATGGTATCAAGAGGTTTATTTGTTGCGGATTGACTCAATGCCTCTAGTAGTGTGGATTAAGACTTTGATAGGGGAAAGAGTAGACCTAACAAGTGTGGTATCTTCTTAAGGCAATCAATACCAA
This sequence comes from Sequoia sempervirens, assembly GCA_007258455.2. Classification (NCBI taxonomy): domain Eukaryota; kingdom Viridiplantae; phylum Streptophyta; class Pinopsida; order Cupressales; family Cupressaceae; genus Sequoia; species Sequoia sempervirens. The sequence goes on along the minus strand of VDFB02000007.1, from coordinate 242,690,573 downwards.
AGCATGGTCCACTTATAAATATTCCTTTTGTTATCATAATCATTCGAGGCATTTGTTTTTTTTATTTTTTTCAAATTGAAATCACGTTATTGTTTGAGTTAATGATCAAAAGCAATTAAAATTTCTACTTCTCACATGATTTTCTTTTTGTGTAAATAGGAAAAGCAAAGGTACAAAAGCAAACAAAGGTGAACAAGGTACAAACGAACAACAAAGGTACAAAGGAAAGGCGAAGACAAAAAGGTACAAAGCGAAGGAGGAGGCTAGCAAACGAAAACGAAAGGAGGGGAATTTTTTTTTTTGAAAACACAATGTGTTTTTTAACACTTTAAGTGTTTGATCAACACTACTTCACGAAGTTGTTTATCTTTTCGTTTTAGAACACTAATTTTCATTTGGGTCTAAAATGAACAATTTGATTTTCATTGCAAAGGGCTTAAAATGAATCTTAGGACAAACTCACTAGATTTTGTTTGAGGTTAAGAATTGAACAATCAAAACTCACACTTCATTTTGGTGCTTAAAACGAACTCACACCGTTTGAAGGCTGGTAAACTAACAAGTGCTTGAATTGCGTGATTTTGTTCCTTTGAGTGCGATCCTTTAAGCAGCCAAGGCAATCTAGGGTGCAAGAGAAACACTCAAAATACATTTTATTGCTTTGAAACACTGACGGCTTAAAATTGAACATCTTGTGCGAGTGTGAGTAGGGCATTTTCAAGGCATATCTTCTTTGTTTGTGCCATCAAAGATCGACCGAAGCTACGGATTGTGTCTTTGCTCGCTTTTGTTTATCTTAGAGGGCCTGCCTGGGGAAAAGTATCACCCAAGTGGAACGACTCAACCGGGTAACACTCTAAAGCCAAGAGTATTTCCAACCGATATAAATGTGGGTATTGGTTAAACGCCATTATCACGTGGTTGGCTCTAACAAGATGGATCTGAAAGGGGACTCTTACCGAATGGGTCAATCTCCATGAACGAAAAGTCCTTACTAGAACCCATGTGCTAGAATTTGCCAAAATCCTTGATCTATTTGTTGGTGCAAGAATGCTGCTCAAGCCACCCCACACTCTTACGGTCTTCTAGTAGAGATGGAAAGCACGCCATGGGAGTTTCATGGGTGTTGATGCTTGGCTGCCCGATTGACGTTAATGAGCCGTGGAGGGGAGCCAGTGGGGTCAAGCATCTAACCATCCGCTAGAGATAAGCGAGCTGGACTTGTCCAAGTGGGAATCCAACAAATATTGTCTTACACATCCATAGGGCTTGTAATTGTTCTTCGTTTGAAAACACAGTGTGTATTCGAAAACATTTTGCAAACAAACATTCAACATGACTTCAAATTAAACCCTCTTTGAAGACAAATATCATTGACTCAATCCATATGTTACCGCTTCCCCGTGGATTCACCTCCCAGAGGTTCCTAAGCATTGGATTATACCTCAATTTGTCTTCGAAAGTAAAACAATAGGGAAACCCTTGCCTTAAGTTCATTGAATTTCCACATAAAATATCTTGTGGGATGAAAAGAAGTTGTGACATGGGACATTTAGTTTGAAACCTAATCAAGAAGTGTGTTTGTTGTAAAAAGAACTCATTAAGCAAAAGATAACAAATTGGACCCTACACATGTGCTTGATATCTCTTGGCCATATTGGTCTTTTGATTGCTCTTAGAGAAAAGTGTGTTCTTCAATACCTTGGCCTAGTAAACAAAGTCTCTCTAAGTCTCTTAGGATCAATTCAAACACTTCATCCATCCCAAACATTTATCAAAATTCATCCCATCAAACAACTTTAGAACTTTGGAAACATCATTACCTAGACTTGGGTACAACCCTAAACCAAATCAAAATCATTTGTTTAGTTAGGTGTGTTTGGATGAATCCTTCCATGCACACTTAGTTAAATTATCACCTCTTTGAACAAGTTCATCCTAAGATAGCATTTAACATCTTAGGGTTTACAAGTTCATCATCCAAATCAAACAAAATCAACATCAAACCCTAAGTCTAGCATTGATCCAAAGTTCCTAAACGTTTGTCACTCATATCATTTACACATTTCATCCTCCATCTCGTCATTGGTCCTAAGAACCTTAGAGGTCACTTTTGCTACAAGATCAAAACACAAGAAGAACATGGAATATAAACTAGATTCATACATCATGAGCGGTCCAAACCAACCAAACTATCCAAGCCTCATGAAACCATGGGATTATGGAAACTCACATCCATACATAGGATCACTATCTCCTATGAATATCAATAGCCCAACGAATGTGAGTATGCCCAATCTGAATTTTGGAACACATCTCCCCATGATAGATTTAAATCAAAGTCCAAACTTACAAGTCTATCCTCCAAACAATTAATACATGAGTCTTCAAACGAGCAACATCATTCCACCAAATCCCTACAAACCAAATGTGGATGTACCAAGTGCAAGTTTTTGAAACATGAATCCTAACTCGAAAACTTTGGAAAAATGATTCCCAATACCAACAATGTTCATCCTATCATGCCAAATCTGAACATCGTCCCAAATCAGAACATTATCCAAAGTCAATTTTCCCATAATCCCATTCAAAAACCGCAAGTAGGCATCCCAAATCGCTTAAACAAAAGCCAAATCAACTATCTCAAGTGAGTCAAGATCAAAATCAAGAACAAATTTGGCGAGATCAAATTGCAGAACTTTCCAAAATAGTTGAGGCATTGCGCCAAGGGAAATCTCCACCACCCATATCAACATCATTCATTGGTTTAGGGCTTCCCCCTTTACCTAGCACCAATCAATCCACCCAAATCAATCCACCTAACATCAATAAAACCATCACGACAAATCCTTTGAATATACCATCGACATCACACCAATGGATGGTATCTAATCAAACAACAACATCGATCCCAAATCAAAATTTGGTCTCCCAAGGACCTATCACATCGGTCAATCCAACCATCTCTATCACTTCGATCACTCCAAACACCACTATCACACCCATCACATCTCAACCCCTCACTACCATGATCGCTCCGAGCGTATCTCAAACACTTGTCACTACATCCAACATGATTTTGAATCCACCACCACCCCCACCACCAATTTCCACCACATCAAGCCAATACAACGCGACATTACAAGCTGCTTTTCAAAAGGGATTTCAACAATATCTAGCCATGCAAAAAAGAAACACAAGCTCAACAAGTGAAACAATCCTCTCAAGTTTCCCAAGCCTCTCAAGCTACCCAACCAACACGAGCACAAACAAAAAAGATGACAACTATTGAAAACAAGGATCAAGATCAATCCATCACTGAGCACACGTTTACTTCATCCAATGATCAAATCGACATATGTCAAGAGTCACTTTTGAATCACGATCAAAATCCACCAACAAAACTCGACAATGAGCCAATTCAAGAAATATCAACATCACTTGACTCTATGGTCGAAGACATTCACAATCTCTCCACCGCAATTGTTGAAAACAATGATCAAAACCTCTCCATCAAGGAGCACATTGAGGATGTATCTACACAATCCGATGATCAACTCACCATACATCAAGAGCCACTTTTATTGATCTCTTTCAAGGAGTGTTAGGACTATTTGATCCAATTGACATAATGCATGATCTGTTGACCAATGATCATATTGAAAATGTCTCTACATCGCCTTATGAGTTGAGGACATATCTCAGAAGTTGTTATTCCAAAGCAAGATCAAAATCTTTCACTAAGGTCTAGCAATGGTCATTTTCAAAACATGTTAATCCCCTTTGACCTCATGGTTATAGATGCTAAAGGAACCTTGAACTTGACCATGCCTAATGTCGACATCCAAAAGTCCTTTGTAAGAAATCCATCCTTTGAAACTGACCCATTTCAAGAGCTTGATCCAAAGCATGTTGAAAGCAACTCAAAGAAATCAATCAAAGATCAAGAATTTTGTATCTTCAAAGATACTACAATAATCTAATATAGACACTCTCTTATCCAAAGCTTACCAGATGATCCTTATCCATGCCAGCACATACTCCTCCATCTACCCATGAGATGCTTTCTCTCTGAGATGGGCACGTGGAGTAGTCATCTAGAACAAAGATTTTGTTACACAAAAGCAGTTCTGCTCCTACAATCAAGTAGGTTGTCAACATCCCGAGGATCGATATGTCCCAAACTTAGATTGAGGACATCATGAATAAAAGATATCCATCATTATCCATCAGCAGTAAGTCAAATAGAGACATCGAGTTAGCGATGACAGAATTGAAGAACATCAGCTATGGTGGAATTTTGACCGAGCATGTTCTTGAAAAAGTTATCTCCAAACAAAGCGATCAAAGCGCTGAAGGTACCACTTCCACCATCTTGAGGGCAAATTAGTCTCAAGCAGCGTCAACATAGGCACGAAGAATCCTTATGATGAAACTAGCTCGATACTACAACCCGACCACGCCATGGATCTTCGTCACCATCACCCCATCACAATTGGGATTAGCGTCAAAATATTTGAATCAAAGTGTCACGAAGAGCGTTATCAAATCAAAAAGAAGGCGAAACATAATAGACAAATCAAATACATATGGATGCCAAAGAATACCAAAAAGAAAGATCATCCCTATCAAACTCCATCGAGTCAAAAAGCGTAGGGCAAAATAAAAAAGGGAAATGTATCCATCAAAGATGTCCATAAAATAAAAAGTAGGCTTCCCATGCGACATACAAAGTATATGAAGTAGTTGGTCCTAATTCCATACACACTTTTGTATCCACCCATCATTGCTCATCTTCCCAAGTTTGGAGAGTCAAAGGTTCCAAACTGTCAACCAATCCATCTCTTATCCCTAAACACACTCCATCCATGCCTCCACGCATGATATCCAATTCTCATATTGACCATGTATTGGCAACGACCCTTCATCATAAGGATTCAGAAGGAAATCTATTGCGATGTGCGCACAAAGACAAAGTCAACTCTGGTATCAACGAAGCAGATCAAGAATCCCAAAAGTTGCATTCAAGTGCATGCATCTTAGCAAATCAGCTCCTTCAGGTAGGATACCGATGGCACATTATGACAGGGGCATCTATGTCAACACCACTAGGTGGTTCAGCATAAATCTTTTGGAAAAAACCAAAAAAAATAATCAAAAAAGCAAAAAAATCCAAAAAAATTAGAAAAAGGATTGAAAACAGTAAAGAGAAAAATCGTCCTCTAGTGAAAACCGCATGGGCGGCGCTTTGGGCAAGACCATGACGAAAACCTGGCAAACAGGCATCATGTGTGGAATCGAGCATCTATGTGCGCCAGTTCAGATGAAAGCATCTCATCTCATCCCATCCAGAATAAATCGAGCATTCCATCCATCTTATCCATAATAAATCCATCCATCCATGAACCATTTATCCAATCCATTCGCATATATTTGCATCCATCATCTTAGTTATCTTGATCTTGATGAAATTTTGGAGCACACTTTATGCTTGCTTATGGTAAACATCTTGACATGGGTCATCTTCATTGATCCTATCCTACCCTATGCTATCTAAGCCATGAAGCATTATCCAAATGAGCATTCATTATTCGAGCACCTTATCTTATCGCAAGATAAATCCTTAGCATACTTTGCGTGCTTACCATATCCATCCATCCATACACTTATCCGAGCATCCATCCATTGCATTCCATACGTTGCTAGACATTGGGGGAAGATATGTACATCTTGCTTCGAGAATAAATCTTGATCTATATCCTTCACCTTATGTGGCAATCCGAACATTGGAAAACATGAAATAAAATTGGTCAAAGCATTTTTATCACTAGCCCATGGCACATTTTGACGAGAACATGTTCCTTATCACGCTTCATCTTTCATCGAACATCAATCCAAACAATCGATATTAGTCACATCTAAGCTACACGTCAAACGTCACATCAAATCATCCAAACATCTTTTATTCCAAACCAAGCTTCAACAATCTTGATCAAATCAAATCCAATCAATCCCTATCAATCAAATCCTTGCATTGTTGTGCATCCTCAACAATGTTATCGTCATCAATCCCTATCAATCAAATCCTTGCATTGTTGTGCATCCTCAACAATGTTATCGTCATCAATCCCTATCAATCAAATCCTTGCATTGTTGTGTATCCTCAACAATGTTATCATCATCATCAATCCATCGATTCGATCAATCAACCTTAGCTTGGTCTCCAACAAAATCCCAAATAGAGCACTGATATCGTCACACATGTCCATACCAAATCGTTAAAATCATGCAGAAATCCAAAAACATCAGAAAAGTAAAAAAATCCAAAAACATTCAAAACATATCAAAATTCAAAAAACACTCAAAAAATTCGAAAAACATCAAAAACATTGAAATCAGACATAACCGTCCTACGGAAGCTTAAGCGGTAAGAGCGAGGCTGATCTCACAGTCAGCCCCCGGACACAAAGTCAAAAACGTTTGAAATCGTCAAGATCCAAAAACATTCTGAAAAATAGTCCAAAGAGCAGTTGAAAAGTTGAAAGTCAAAACGTTGGAAGAAACCTCCAAAAATGCAAAGCATTCAAAACATTCCCAAAAGGTAATAAAAACGTCCAAATGTTTGAAAAGTCCATCAGCCTCGTCCTAGCTTGCCGCCGGCCAATCCAATCATCATAATAAGCTGATTTCATCTTTGTCCTTTGGCAATGCAGAAACGCTAAACAATCACGGAAAGCCAATGGCAAAAGCAGCTTCAATCGTAGAGCAAAAGCAAACAACAAACATTTAAAGCAAAATCAAACTCTTGATCATTTTCAAACATGTCAGTCAACCTTATATCAATAACCTATCAATCAACTTATCAAACCATCATCATCCTATACAATGCATGTCCTAGGATATATCGTTTTGACAATGGGCATCATTTTGGATATCATCTTGGATTCTTATCCTATCAAAACACATCCCTCTGGCTAGAGGTATGAAGAACATTATTGTTTGTGTACTTGATCTTACCTAACGATTTATCTTGTGCGCTCTCATTCAGGGCCTCTTGATGATACTCTGACGAAGGATTTAGAGAGATAAGGTGGGGCATGATCATTATCTTTTGTCTGTGGCCCTTTGTTGGGCGCTCTTGTGGCTCTTGCTTGACCCGCACTTTGTTGGGTACACCTAGCAAGGTTTTATTATGTCAGTGTGAACAAGAATACTCCTATCTGTTTGTCGAGTCAAAGTCCATCACACTAAGCACAACGCCATCCTGGTCCTTCATACCTTGATGCATCGTGCTTAGGCATGTTATCAAACATAAAGTAAGTGACCCTTTGAAAATCCCAATCCTTGATAAGCAAATCATCATCATTTATCATCATCATCATTTATCATCATCATCATTTATCATCATCATCATCTATCATCATCATCTCTAATAAAGTCTCGACCAATCATCGACTTGTTGGATCATCTTGTCATATCTGATTTCCACGCTAACATCATGCATCCATCATACATCCATCATGCATCCATCCCGCATCTACAAACTGTCAGCATACCACATATCTTTCATATCATACATCATAGGAAACATCGATCATTTCACATGCATTGCATAATCATCATCATAATATAGATCTGTTAGTCTAAGCATTTCATAAATCATCCATTGCATAATCACAGCATATCACATCATTCACATCATCAATCTCATCCATCTCATATCCTTGTATCATTTAAGTTGTTTTAGAGAATAATATAATTTGTTATTCTAAGCATCTTGAAATCATCTTTATTAATCATCATCCGGAACCACCATTTGAACCTCTTTTATTGCAGATTGACCCTCAAATTGAATCTTTTAGGCTCGATCTCGGGGCAATGCACAGTGTACTTCTACTCCGGCGGGGCATTAGAAAAATCAAAAATTTAGAATTTTTGATCGCGGCAAGTTTATTCTTTGAACCAGCATAACAAGTACATTACTTCAAAGAAGGGACCACAAAATGTAGACATGCAAAATTAGCATTATGCATTTGATCAAAATCACACTCATCCATTCATCAGGGTAAATTCATCAACTTAAATCAAATAAATCAAACTTGATCCTATCATCATCTCTTTGATTAAATAAATCAATCATTTATTTAATTAAATCTCAAAGCATTATTCATCTCCCTTTGATTTGATTTAAATCCCTAAATCAAGTCAAAGTGGTCAAATTTGCTTAATCATCATCCTAGCTAATTAATCCTGATTAAATCTAATGCTAATCCCATCCCACTTGCATTATCTAGATCTAGCCACTTGGACAATAAATCAATTTTATTGATTTATTAAAAAACCTCATTTTCCCTCAACATGACAAGTCAAACATGGCATTTATTGCTCTTTTTCCTTGTCCCCCTCTCAAAATTTATTGCAAATTTGAATTCAAATTTTCCCTCTCATGGGAACTCTTCCCAAATCTTGCACATACATCAACCAATCACCACTTGACAAGTGGCCTTATCTTATTAGCTTGATCTTAGTCCCACATTGGTCCCTCTTCAACACTCAGCATTTGAAAATCTTTAAATACAAGCTTCATCTTTGAGAAAATCCTCCACAATCTCTTGCAAGGTCACTCTCTTCATTTGAGATTTGATCTTGTCTACTTAGCATCTCCATATCAATAGCAATTTCATCATCTAAGCTTATCAATCAAGGATTGGGAAAGGGTCACTAGCACATGTGACACCAATCCAATATGAGATAGAGTTGGATTCTTGCTTCTTTGTGCTTTCACTTAGTTTAGTTGATATTTTGTTGTTTGGATTGGATTATGAAGCATGATTCAATATTTCATATGGATTCTATATCTTATTTGCTTGATTTAACTAACAATACTCATGTTTGTTTGTTTTTGAGAAAAATGCAAATTTAGGGTCTACACTAGTTTCTCACTATTACAAGGGTTTAAGGGGGTTAAAGAGGGAAATGTGTATTTAGTTGCTTATCAAGTTTTAAAGGAGTTTTGGACTATCCAAAGAGGTCAGAATAATCTTGTTAGATGCCTCAAATAGGCAGGGTGCAAAGAGTTTGTGATTGTGCCTTTCTGTCTGCATCAATTTTTAACCTAATTTGACTCTTTCTAATGTAGCTCAGAGTGATTTGGCGTATTTGGGTGCAAGAGAGGACCATCCCTAGCGTAAAAGTACCCATATAGGCATGTTGGAACAGTCCGTTTGGTCGTACAAGTTGCGGTATGAAAGTTGCACCACTTTGCAAATTTACATTGCTTGCATCTTACAACTTTTCCCTCCACTGAAAAGTCATCACCACAGGAAAATTCCTCCGAGATAGCAAAAACTGAGAGAAATTTTTGTAAATGGTCCCAACATGATCCCATAGCCTCAGACGGAGAGTCTGTAAGCATCACGGTCTCTGAGAAATAGACCTTCAAAGATTGCTTCCTTTTAGCACTTTGGACTCTTAAGGGAAGTCGCCGATCCAATGTAGCTCAGAGTGATTCGGCATATTTGGGTGCAAAGAGAGGACCATCCCTATAGCGTAAACGTACTTACATCCGGATGTCGGGATAGTCTGTTTTGGTAAATGCAGTTGCGGAATGAAGTTGCACCACTTTTGCAACTTTACTTACGTTGGCAGCTTTTTCCCACTCGAAAAGTCATCACCATGAGGAAAATGCCTCGAGATAACAAAAGCGAGAGGTTTTTGTAGATGGTCTGCTATGATCCCTTAACCTTGGTAGGAGAGTCTCTATAAGCATCACGGTCTCTGAGAATAGACCTTCAAAGGTGCTTCCTTTGCTTGGACTCTTAAAATCGGGAATCCAATATGGCTCTCGAGTAATTGACGTATTTGGGTGCAAGAGACCATCCCTAGTGTCATTACCCATCCGGACGTGTTGGAAAGATTCGTTTGGTAAATGCGAGTTGCGGAATGAAAGTTGCACCACTTTAAACTTTACACTGCATCGACAACTTTTCCCTCCAACGAAAGTCATCTGCAGAAAACTTACTTTCGAGATAGAAAAAACCGAGAGGTTTTTGTAGATGATCCCAACACAATGCCATACCCTTGGAGCGGAGAGTACCTTAAGCATCCGGTCTCGCGAAATGAACCTTCAAAGATTCTTTATTTTAGCTCTTTTAGACTCTTAAGAATCATGGGTCAATGTAGCTCGAAATGATTCGGCATATTTGGGTGCAAAATAGGACCATCCCTAGCGTAAACGTGCCCATATGGACGTGTTGGAACAGTCCGTTTGGTCATATGAGTTGCGGAATGAAATTTGCACCACT
>VDFB02000007.1:242557832-242680169 GCA_007258455.2 Sequoia sempervirens | reverse complement strand
GCTTTGGTCCATGCAGATTTAGGTGTATTTAATGATTACATCATATGCCTTACAATTCATATGATAGTTTATTTTTTCCTTTTTGCTACACCATTTATTTAAGGAGAATAAGGAGAAGTTAAGTTTCTATATATCCCATATAAGACACAAAAATTGTCAAGCTTTATTTATGATTTTGGTTCCATTATAAGTTCTAAGAGTGCATCATATTCATTTTGATGGTAATAACCACAAACCATTCTAGCATAATCATCAATAAATATAAAAGCGTAGAGAGATCCATTGAGAGAGGGAACCTAAAAAGACTTTATTAGGTGACTGTGAATTAACTCTAGGGATTTAGAAGATATTTGGATGTGATTTTTGTTAAAATGTAATATATGTTGTTTACCTAGAATGCACTCTTTAATTTTTTTAATTTTAAGTACACTTGTTATAACATTATGATGAAGCATTTCATTAAGGCTTCTAATATTTAATTTTCTTGATATTCCATGCCATAATTGTGTTTCAACTTTTAATTGCATGAAAAATTGAATTTATTTTGAAATCTTATTGAAGATAAATAATCCATATTTATGAATTCTTTGTGAGACAACATATTTATTTTGATCTTCAATATACCAACTATCTTTAAGGATGTTTTTGAAATTTTCTTTGGTAAGCTAGGATTAGGAGATGAGATTTTTTTCTTAATATTTGGACAAATAATAAACCTCCAATAGATTCATGATCTTTAATTTTCCTTGCTCTAATGCTCCTATTATAGGTTTATCTCCTAGCTATATTTTCTCATTACATGTTTTAATAGTGGATAAAATATGATACATATCGGTCCTATATCTTGAGACAACACTATCTAGGATCCATTCATTATTTCTTGATGTAGTGAGAGTTGTATATAGAAATAATGTTTCAATTTTGATTTTAATTTGAATTTCCTCTTTTTTTATTAGGGTTTTAATTTTTGGAGAATATTTTATTCTTCTTCTTTTTAAAATAACAATTTAAATCTCTATGCCTTAGTTTTCAATAGACATTGTATTTCATTACATGTTTGTTTTTTACTAGATTTTAGATTGATTCAATTATTACAATGGTTTTGATTGCCTTCTTTATTTCTTATATTAAAGAGTAGACAGTTTTGATAGATCAAGGAGATCATTTTCATTTCAATATAGAATTTTAGACACAATTTTTTTAAATTGTTCATGAATGTTCATGCAGACTATGAAGTATAATAGTTTATCTTTTGCGAGGTCACATTTGCAACCATCTAGTTGTGACTTAATATTTTTAATCTTGGAAAAGAAAGATTATTATTTTTTCATCTTCTTTCATAGGAGTAACAAAAAGTTCTAAGATTAGTTTTATAATATAGAATAGTCTAGATCCTTTATGCATGGATTCCAAGAGGTTCCATACTTCACTAGACGATTCTTGATTTCTAGTGTGAAGGAGAAAATCATTTTTGATACTTGTTAAATAATTGAGAGTCTCTTGAGATCTATGTGAGATTTTAGAAGGCAGAGATTTATGTTTCTACTTGAAGGCTATTTTTTGAACTATCAATGATAAACCATTGATTTTTATTACAATGTTTCGTACATAATTATTTTCTTTTAAAATGTGAGATTTGTAGATAGAAAAATCCTAAAGTGTAGAGTGATTTTGATTTGAATTTAGTTTAAATGAATTATTGTTCAAACTAAATTCAAATCAAAATCACTCTAGCTCTTCAATCTTTTTCTATTTATATATATGTGTGTATGCATATACATTTATAAAGTACCAAACAAACATAAAACATATTATTAATTTTGGAAAAAATAGCATACTTAAAGTTTACAAAACATATAATTATTAAAACAAACATAAAACATATTATTAATTTTGGAAAAAATAACACACTTAAAGTTTACAAAACACATAATTATTAAAAAAATGACTAATATAACATGAAAGAATTGTTTCCTTCAATTTCAAATTAATTTTAATTTAAAATATACAATGATTAACTAGATCTCAATAAAAATTGAATTAATATTTATTATTAATAATACATTTGATTATATACTATAATATTTACAACCCAAAAAAACAATTCCACCATTTTTAATTATTCTCTTGAGTTTTCTATGTAGTAACATAAATCAAATTTCTTTTAAAAGAAACAAAAAGTGAACAAAAGCTACATAAGGGTTGACTTAGGGTAAAAACCCTAAAAAAATTCTTTTAATTGTTAATAACTTAGCATATCTCCCTTTAAAGGATAATGGCAAAACTAGGTGTAATTAAAATAGTTTTTTTTATTATTATAAAGAAAAAATTATATATAATAAAAAAAAATGAGCCTCAAGCCTATATGGGTCGTGGTCATGTAAGATCATACCCTTATGGGACATGACCACAAAATGACATAGCCCTAAAAAGAGTCACAAGGTCATGGGGGCTAAAGCCCCATGGCTTATAGAAAAAATATTGGAAGTATATTTTTTATTAACAATTGTATATATATAAATACAGTGTCTATGGCCTTTTAAATTTTACAATGGCTTATTCTTATTTTGGTTAGGGGATTTTAGAGTAAACATATGCAATTTTTTTTTAATCATTAAATATGGTATATGTAGAAAAATTAAATTATATTGAAGTTTTTTTAATATATTGAGATGCACTAATTTGATTTGAAAATGAAAATGTGTAGAATAGTATTTGGACACCTCAAGAAATATAAAAATGTAGGAAATTTTATAGGAGTCTTATAAGTGAAATATATGAAAAGTGAATGTAGATTTTTAGGAAAAAAAATAAAATTAATTTTCTATGAATTGTAAAAATGTCAACTAACATTGTGTTAGCTTTGATATCATATTGAGAAATTGAAATAATTAATTTGATTAAATATTATTCACTATAGTGGGCGGTTGGGCGGAACCAGAGTGATGTCGATAAAATATGAACTTTTCTACTCCACAAGCAGCTGTGAAGCAATGACTTGGTGATGGAAGGATAACATGGCATATTCGATGGGGAGGTTTTGTGGGTTGCCTACATGGAAATATCATTTTGGACAAGCGACACCAGAGTATGAATATTGATTGCCCCTATTAAAATTTAAATCGCATTCTCTTCATAATTAATGATTAGGACGTCAGGGGATATACAAAGCTTGATCTCATCACTTGGCAAGTCTTTTCACCCGGATGTTGGGCACAATGGTAGTGACTTTCTCATATGCAGTGGAGCTAATACATTAGTTACAGACTAGTTTTTAGCAAGGCACGATTAAGCAATGCAAGTTTAATAATGGCAAGGATAATATTACACTAATTCTCATGATAATCTCGAGGATATGGCTTTAATCAGAGTTAGCTTATAAACGCCACAAGATTGATAGTTTTCCATCTACAAATTTGTAGCGAAGTAGAGAAAGATGGAAGAGTGTTCAAAATGCATGGTTTGCATGTCTTTCGAGACCATGAGGAGTATGGGGACGGACATGCTAATTCAGTTGGATCGTGTTGTGAGGCAAATGGTGTTTCGTGGGTCTATCACCAACCAAAGGCTCAAGAAATATGACTCCCTCATTCTAGCTGCAGTGAAGATGATTTTTGAAAAGGGAATCGAAGTCATCTAGAGTTGACACTAATATCACATCGCACTTCCTAGCGGATGATAAAGGATGTCGAGGCTCTAGTTAGGAAGAATTTTAAGGCAGATCTGTTGGTTGGTCTTGAGGAAATTCTCTTTGTTGTCTCACCTGGTATGCGGGTTCCTCGACCACGGGATCTCCATTTGATTCATGTGTCGGGCAAAGTCATAAAGTATTATCCCTTTGTGCATGGCCCTGGTGGAGCATAACTAGTTGGTGGCGGTCGGGGTGGGCTACCTTCTGAAGGTGTTGAATCTTCCTCGTGCACCAAAAGCTACTTGGATTCCAAACTTGACGGCTTTCACCCACAAAAATGGATTTCTTGGCGGGTAGGGTTGTCTAATTATGTACTCATGGCATTTATGTAAATGATAATGATATAAATGTGTAAAAGGGGAAAGGGTCTGGTATATCTTAGTTATAGTTTTCATTTGTCTGGTTTGGTTGTGGTTTGGGTGCTTGAAGTCTATGATAGGGTGAATCTGGTGGCATTGTTTTGGTATATCGTCTCTGAGGGTATGAATCTGTAGGGTAAGTGCAAAAATATGGGGGTCAAAAAGGGGGCTTGAGTGGCCACTTTTTTTCTAAAATTAGGGAATACTAACCTTGGACGTGAAATTGAGGATAATTACACTCAAAATTTTGAGATGCAACAAAAACAAGGATCGTAGTGCTCCGAGTCTACTTTCTAAACTACTATTTTTTTTGAAAAATGGTTGAGATTAAGGGGTTCAAAAGAGGGGACCACAAACTTTGGTGTTGTTTTTGTCAAAAAAACATAACATAGCAACTTTTGTGGCTCCTTAGCATGGTTAACTTTTTTTTAGTATTCTTAAAATCGCTTTGGTGAGAAATTAGCTAATAGCATGTAGTTTATACTCAATTTTTCTGATAGTTTTTTAATGAATATTTGATTTTTTTACTAATTTTCAAAGTGGACACTTCTTGAAAAATAGAATTTTGGTCGTGCTACCCCTGTAAATTTTTGAAACTAATTGAAAATTATTATTATTATTTTTTAATATGCATAGAATGGATTCTAGTTTCTAAAAATGAATTTATTTGAAACTTTGATGAACAGTTAATTTATAACGAAAAAAACACCAAACACTAGTTTTTTCCAAAAAATAGACATGCAAACAAAAGAAATTATAGATGAAAGGCTTAACATTGTCAAAATGTGAAAAAAATTACATAATTAGATAGCTAAGAGAGATCCTAGCATTACCCAGGTGTTTAATTTGTTCAACATTGAAACACATGCAAACCTGATGCTTAGCATGAACATGATTATGTGAAATATTGTAGAATTTGTAAAAACACATCTTTGGATGTTGGGAAGACACTCCAAGCCTTTGGGTTGGTATTCCAAGGCAAACACCAAATCCAATGCTTGAGGATTCCCAAAGCAAGAAATAACCCGAGCATGTTATAACGCCCTTGCGTTATTTCTTAGTTTTGACATGCATTTTGTGTTTGTGCCCAAGACATGTCTAGCAAGAGATAACACGAGAATGTTATAACGTGCTCACGTTATGTCTTGCTTTGTGTTAAAATGATACTCTATTGAATGTATGTATATATATTTGTATGTATCTATTCTTGTATGGCATGTATGTATGTATGCATGTATGTATGCTTGTATGTATGTATGTATCAGTGTATGTATGCATGTATGCCTATATGGAATGTATGGTCATGTAAGATTGTATGTCCGGGGGGAGTGGAGGTCGAGGATCGTCCGAGTCCCTCCAAAAAGGCATTCGGATCGAAAGACGATCAATCCTCGTTTTCAATCAGATCAATCAAAGTCATCATAAAATCAAGCGGGCATTCCGCGTCAAAATCGATAAAGGAACAATTAGAGAATCAGAGAATAGAGATGGATAGAGAGAGAGGATAGGGGTTGAGGGTATAGGGGTTGAGGTTCCAAATTATAGGGTAGAGGGTTTAAGTGTTTAAGGTTTGAGGGGTTAAGGTTTAAGGGATTAAGAGTTGAGTGATAAGGTTTAGAGTTGAGGGTTGAGGGTATAGGGTTGAGTATATAGGTTTTAGGGTATACAGTCAAGGGATTATGGTTGAGGATCTAATGTATGGGATAGATGGTTGAAAATTGAGGGTTCAAGGTTTAATGTATATTGTAGAGGGTAGAGGTGAGGGTTTAAGGGTTTAAGGGTTGAGGGATTAGGTTTAAGGGTTGAGGGTTGAGGGATTAAGGGTTGATAGTTGAGGGTTTAGGGATTGAGGGTTGGGGGTGTAGGGTTTGGAGTTGAGGGATTAGGGTTGAGGTTTAGGGTTTAGGGTAGAGAGTTTAAGGGTTGATGGTGTAGACAGCAAATTAGCATTATGCATATTCATCCACTCAATAAATAAATCAAATGCATCACATCCATTCACCTAGTAAATCAGGTTCTTATCATCAAAAGCTCAATCATAGTTTAATTAAATAAATCAAGCTTTATTTAATTAAAATCTCAAACATGCATCTTCCATCCTTTTCTGATTTAAATAAAACAAATATTTAAGTCTTAAAAGTCAAAATCATCTAATCAGCATTAAATCAGCATAATCATCATCTATTTAATCTAACCCTGATTAAATACTCACCCACTTGCATTATCTAGATTTGGCCACTTGCACATGAAATTACATTTAATTGATTTATCAAAATCTTTATTTTCAACTTGGCATAAAGGGAGAATATTCTCCAAGTTTGACTTTCCACCATTGGACATGTGCACTTGAACATTTTATGAGGCCTTACATACCTCTTTCACATGTCCCCTTCCAAAGTCAAACTCAACATTTATTGAAAATTTGAATTCAAATTTCCCTCTCATGGGCACTCTTCCCAAATCTTGCACACCATTGGCCTATCATCACTGATGACAAGTGGCCTTATCTTATTGGCTTGATCTTTGTCCCACATTGGTCTCTTTTCAACACTTAGCATTTTGAAAATCTATAAATACAGCTTCATCTTTATCAAATCCTCCACAATTTTATGCAAGGTTACTCTCTTCATTTGAGATTTGATCTTGTCCACTTCACTCCATCATCTCCATTTGCATTTTATCATCTTGAGCTTTGATCAAGGATTGGGAAAGGGTCACTAGCACATGTGACACCAATCCACTATGGAATAGGTGACTTGTAATTGCTTTCTTAATGCTTTAGTTTTTCTTTTGTCATGTATTGCATTTTAAAAGTCTTTACAAAGTATTTCATAGAGGTATTTTGTTAGATTTGTGAAGTACTAACCCCTATATGAGTTTAGTTTTTGCAGATTTTAATGGATGCCTACATAATGGTGCTAGAAGGAGGGCATTTTATCTCACTTGTTCAAAGTGGACAGATTTAACCCATATCTTTCAATCTTTGTTCAAAGGAGATTTTGGTCTTCACATTTTGGCGCACACTGTTTATTTCACGCATTAGCTAAGAAATAGAAAATTCTTCGAAGTTAGTTCTGAGGGCAGTATTACCTTACACTCATCTAAGTCTTATTTAAAAATTTTTTTTTTCTCTGCATTGTCTTAATTTTTAAGAATTGCATATTGTCAACACGTCAATTAAAAGTTTTGCAGCAACAGATCTTTTCTTTCCTCGCTGCCAGCAACAATAGCACTCCACTATGTTGTGTGGCAACGGGGAAGATTGATCAGCCCATGAATCCTCTGTTCTTAGCGTTAAAATTGTAACTGAATATGATGAATTACTTTACGTGTCCATAGATTCTCATATCTGTATGGGTCAGGCGCAAGCAGGGAAGCAAGTAGTCCTGGAGATCACATTATTTGAGAGAGTTCATTAACATTTGCTGGAACGGTTGAGGGATTTTCCTTTGCACCTGCCATTCGCATCTACTTTTCGAAGCCTTTGAAATGACTTCCAGGCGCATCTGTTACACCAGACAGTGGCATTAGATGGTACAAACATTAAAGGGTTGATTGGTAGTGGTGCTTACTTTTTTTTTCTTCTATATCTTATCATTAATCTCTTTTGATAAAGCTCGCGGGAGGAGTGAACAATGGCGTTGGCAGAATAGCTGTCGCTATTCATTTATTTTTCATTGAATGCGTTGGATTTAGTATACCGTATTTCACTTACAATCACTCTCACATACCCTATCTACGCCTGAGTTGTATCCCGTGGAAATTGCAACTTCTGAAAGATATTTGAAGGACGAAATCCAAATTTCCTAAGATGCAGGGCGAGGCATGTATGCGGAAAAATAAGTCTACTGGTGTCTTTATGATTAGCTCTCATTTTGCAGCGAACTGGTAGCATTCACAACTATCTTTGACCTGGGTTTAATGACTTATTGAAAATCTGCGTTGCACTCATTCCCAGTTTGGTTTGTCGGCCGAATTCCTTATTTTACCACGTAGAGTCATTAATATCATTTAAGGCTTTCCTGACAATCATGTTCCTTACATTGATCGATCTATAGATAGTTATCATTGGTGTGTTACTTATTCTTTTGAATTTTAAACGCTTTTTCATGCTGCTTAAGGACACCTTCCAACTTGATGAAGTGCTGACAAGACCCCCAACGCCAAGTAGTTGGGTTATTTAATGGAATCATCTTACCTTATGTATGGTTATATCGCTGTCTTACTCTTTAAATCTGCGCTAATACTTCTAACCCATTTGGTAAGGATATGCAGCGCTGGAATTTTACATTAAAAGCTAGTCAACAGTGGAGCAGAACCTTCTTAAGAGTTTCGATCGAGCCTCGAAACTTCCAATCTGTGACGTGCTGGAGATGGTGTGCCTAGCTGTTTTGAGCTCTAAATCTCTTTCAACTAACACTTGCCTTTTTTTCTTTTGAGCATTTTAGAGTTCTATTACATCTATAGTTTTTTGTAGTGTGTTCCCATTTGAATGCTTCACAGGTAAAAATGCGTGGCAGACTATTGCTACAAATATTTACTAGTGTCTTTCGTATGTTTTAAATGGGAATCCAAGAGGTGATCATAATGTTTATCTTCCATTTCTAAAAGATCTGTAGTAGCATCTAGATTCTCAAAATGATTATTAATGGAACAAGGATCAACTGAAATGTTCTCAAGAAATGTGCCAACCAACATAGATACCTTGTAAACCATTCTATATTTTTTATGATACTTTGGAGCTGTAATTTTCTTCCTAGTAGCTCAATCATGCTATCTTGATTACTCTAAAAATCCATTAGTGTATCTTGAAACAAATCTGCCTTATTGATCCTCCAATAAATGTCATAAATTATATTATCATATTTATTATGATAGTAAAAATTTCAGCCTTTAAAGATGGTATCAAGAGGTTTATTTGTTGCGGATTGACTCAATGCCTCTAGTAGTGTGGATTAAGACTTTGATAGGGGAAAGAGTAGACCTAACAAGTGTGGTATCTTCTTAAGGCAATCAATACCAAAGCATGGTCCACTTATAAATATTCCTTTTGTTATCATAATCATTCGAGGCATTTGTTTTTTTTATTTTTTTCAAATTGAAATCACGTTATTGTTTGAGTTAATGATCAAAAGCAATTAAAATTTCTACTTCTCACATGATTTTCTTTTTGTGTAAATAGGAAAAGCAAAGGTACAAAAGCAAACAAAGGTGAACAAGGTACAAACGAACAACAAAGGTACAAAGGAAAGGCGAAGACAAAAAGGTACAAAGCGAAGGAGGAGGCTAGCAAACGAAAACGAAAGGAGGGGAATTTTTTTTTTTGAAAACACAATGTGTTTTTTAACACTTTAAGTGTTTGATCAACACTACTTCACGAAGTTGTTTATCTTTTCGTTTTAGAACACTAATTTTCATTTGGGTCTAAAATGAACAATTTGATTTTCATTGCAAAGGGCTTAAAATGAATCTTAGGACAAACTCACTAGATTTTGTTTGAGGTTAAGAATTGAACAATCAAAACTCACACTTCATTTTGGTGCTTAAAACGAACTCACAATTGCTTTGAAGGCTATAAAAGAACAAGTGCTTGAATTAGGTGATTTTGTCTTTGAGTGCGTATCCTCTCCCCTTGCGCTTCGTGCAATCTAGGGTGCAAGAGAAACACTCAAAATACATTTTATTGCTTTGAAACACTTGATTTGGGCTTAAAAATTGAACATCTTGTGCGAAAGTGTGAGTAGGGGGCATTTTCGCGACATTCTTCTTTCTTTGTGCTATCAAAGATCGACGAAGTTACTTGATTGTGTCTTTGCTCTTCCGCTTTTTGTTTATCCTAGAGGACCTGCCTTTGGGAAAAAGTACTCACCCAAGGGAACGACTCAACCGGTAACACTCTAAAGCCAAGAGTATTTCCAGCCGAGATATAAATGTGGGTTTTGGTTAAACGCCATTATCACGCGGTTGGCTCCGACAAGATGGATCCGAAAGGGGACTCTTGCCACGTTGGGTCAACTCCTATGAACGGAAAGTCCTTACTAGAACTCATGTGCTAGAATTTACCAAAATCCTTAATCTATTTGTTGGTGCAAGAACGGTCATTCTGAATCCACCCGACACTCTTACGGTCTTCTAGTAGAGATGGAAAGCATGCCATGGGAGTTTCATGGGTGTTGATGCTTGGCTGCCCCATATAAGTCAGTGCCATGGAGGGGAGCTAGTGGGGTCAAGTATCTAACCATCCGCTAGAGATAAGCGTAGCTGGACTTGTCCAAGTGGGAATCCAACAAATATTGTCTTACACATCCATAGGGCTTGTAATTGTTCTTCGTTTGAAAACACAGTGTTGTATTCGAAAACATTTTGCAAACAAACATTTAACATGATTCTCAAGATTTGAAACCCTCTTGAAGACAAATATCATTGACTCAATCCATATGTTACTGCTTTCTCATGGATTCTAGAGGTTCCTAAGCATTGGAATTATACCTCAATTTGTCTTCTTGAGTAAACAATAGGAAAACCCTTGCCTTAAGTTCATTGAATTTCCACATAAAATATCTTGTGGGGTTTTAAAGAAATTAAGACATTGGACATCTTAGTTTGAAACTTTAATCAAGAGTGTGTTTGTGGTAAAAGAATACACTAAGCAAAGATAACAAATTGGACCCCACACATGTGCTTGATATCTCTTGGTCATATTGGTCTTTTGATTGCTCTTAGAGAAAAGTGTGTTCTTCAATACCTTGGCCTAGTAAACAAAGTCTCTCTAAGTCTCTTAGGATCAATTCAAACACTTCATCCATCCCAAACATTTATCAAAATTCATCCCATCAAACAACTTTAGAACTTTGGAAACATCATTACCTAGACTTGGGTACAACCCTAAACCAAATCAAAATCATTTGTTTAGTTAGGTGTGTTTGGATGAATCCTTCCATGCACACTTAGTTAAATTATCACCTCTTTGAACAAGTTCATCCTAAGATAGCATTTAACATCTTAGGGTTTACAAGTTCATCATCCAAATCAAACAAAATCAACATCAAACCCTAAGTCTAGCATTGATCCAAAGTTCCTAAACGTTTGTCACTCATATCATTTACACATTTCATCCTCCATCTCGTCATTGGTCCTAAGAACCTTAGAGGTCACTTTTGCTACAAGATCAAAACACAAGAAGAACATGGAATATAAACTAGATTCATACATCATGAGCGGTCCAAACCAACCAAACTATCCAAGCCTCATGAAACCATGGGATTATGGAAACTCACATCCATACATAGGATCACTATCTCCTATGAATATCAATAGCCCAACGAATGTGAGTATGCCCAATCTGAATTTTGGAACACATCTCCCCATGATAGATTTAAATCAAAGTCCAAACTTACAAGTCTATCCTCCAAACAATTAATACATGAGTCTTCAAACGAGCAACATCATTCCACCAAATCCCTACAAACCAAATGTGGATGTACCAAGTGCAAGTTTTTGAAACATGAATCCTAACTCGGAAAACTTTGGAAAAATGATTCCCAATACCAACAATGTTCATCCTATCATGCCAAATCTGAACATCATCCCAAATCAGAACATTATCCAAAGTCAAATTTCCCATAATCCCATTCAAAACTGCAAGTAGGCATCCCAAATCCGCTTAAACAAAAGCCAAATCAACTATCTCAAGTGAGTCAAGATCAAAATCAAGAACAAATTTGGCGAGATCAAATTGCAGAACTTTCCAAAATAGTTGAGGCATTGCGCCAAGGGAAATCTCCACCACCCATATCAACATCATTCATTGGTTTAGGGCTTCCCCCTTTACCTAGCACCAATCAATCCACCCAAATCAATCCACCTAACATCAATAAAACCATCACGACAAATCCTTTGAATATACCATCGACATCACACCAATGGATGGTATCTAATCAAACAACAACATCGATCCCAAATCAAAATTTGGTCTCCCAAGGACCTATCACATCGGTCAATCCAACCATCTCTATCACTTCGATCACTCCAAACACCACTATCACACCCATCACATCTCAACCCCTCACTACCATGATCGCTCCGAGCGTATCTCAAACACTTGTCACTACATCCAACATGATTTTGAATCCACCACCACCCCCACCACCACCAATTTCCACCACATCAAGCCAATACAACGCGACATTACAAGCTGCTTTTCAAAAGGGATTCCAACAATATCTAGCCATGCAACAAGCAACACAAGCTCAACAAGTGAAACAATCCTCTCAAGTTTCCCAAGCCTCTCAAGCTACCCAACCAACACGAGCACAAACACAAAAGATGACAACTATTGAAAACAAGGATCAAGATCAATCCATCACTGAGCACACATTTACTTCATCCAATGATCAAATCGACATATGTCAAGAGTCACTTTTGAATCACGATCAAAATCCACCAACAAAACTTGACAATGAGCCAATTCAAGAAATATCAACATCACTTGACTCTATGGTCGAAGACATTCACAATCTCTCCACCACAATTGTTGAAAACAATGATCAAAACCTCTCCATCAAGGAGCACATTGAGGATGTATCTACACAATCCGATGATCAACTCACTCATACATCAAGAGCCACTTTTTAGTGATCTCTTTCAAGGAGTGTTAGGATTATTTGATCCAATTGACATAATGCACAATCAGTTCACCTATGATCATGTTGAAAATGTCTCTACATCGCCTTATGAGTTAGAAGACATATCTCAAGAAGTTATTCCAAAGCAAGATCAAAATCTTTCACTAAGGTCTAGCAATGGTCATTTTCAAAACATATTGATCCCCTTTGACCTCATGGTTACAGATGCTGAAGGAACCTTGAATTTGACCATGCCTAATGTCGACATCCAAAAGTCCTTTGTAAGAAATCCATCCTTTGAAGCTGCCCCATGTCAAGAACTTGATCCAAAGCATGTCGAAAGCAACTCCGAAATTAATCAAGATCAAGAATTTGTATCTTCAAGATACTACAATAATCTAATGAACACTCTCTTATCCATGCAAGATGATCATATCCATGTAGCACATACTCCTCCATCTACCCATGAGGTGCTTTCTACAGATGGGCACGTAGATGATCTTCATCTAGAACAAGATTTTGCTACACAAAAAGAGCAGATTCTTAACTCCTACAATCAAACGGAGTTGTCAACATCAGGATCAAATATGTCCCAAACTCAGATTGAGGACATCATGAATAAAGATATCCATCATTATCCGCTTAAGGAAACAAGTCAGATAGAACATCCAGAGTTACCAGAGAAGCAAATTGAAATGTCACCTACGACGGTCATTTATCAGAGAATGCATTATAAACAAGAGCTCTTGGAGCAAGCAAAATCAAAGCATGAAGGTACTACTACCACCATACTGGGGGCAACTTCGTCTCAAGCAAACGTCAACATAGGGAGCATGAAGAGTCCTCATGATGAAGCTAGTGTCAATACTACAACCAACCACGTCACGAATCTTCATCCACCCATCACCCCATCCATGAATTGGGACCAACTTCGAAGGAAAAATTTGAATCAAAGTATGAAGAACGTTATCAAAGCAAAAGAAGCTGAGAAGCATAATGGACAAATCAAATACAAATGGATACCAAAGAATACAAAGAAAGATTATCCCTATCAAACTCCATCAGTCAAAGAAACTATGGGGCAAAATAAAAAAGGGAAAAGTATCCATCAAAGATGTCCGCAAAAGCAAAAACAGGCTTCTCAAGCGACGTACAAAGTGTATCAAGCAGTTGGTCCTAATTCCACGCTATCAATTCTCAGATCCACCCATCATTGCTCATCTTCCCAAGTTTGAGAGTCATCTAAACCGTATGAACCGATCCATCTTTATCCCTAAACACACTCCATCCACTTCCACACGCGATAATTCCACTCTCACATTTGACCATGTATTGGCAACAACCCTTCATCATAAGGATTCTGGAGGCACTCTATCGCTGAGCAAAGCAGACAAAGACAAAGTCAATCTCTAGATCGACGGCAAATACAATCCCAAAAGTTCCATTCAAGTGCATGTATCTTAGCAAAGCAGCTCTCCCAAGGTGATATCGATGGCACATTATGACGTGGGCATCTACATCAACACCACCAAGTGGTTCAAGATGAATCTTTCAAAACCAAAAAATCAAAAAGCAAAAAAATCCAAAAAAAATTGTATGCTGGGATCGAAAATAAAGTAAAGATAAAAATCGCCCTCTAGTGAAAACCGCATGGGCGGCGCCATAAAGACCATGACCTTAAAACCCGCAAACGTGCATCATGTGTAGAATCGAGCATCTACGTGCGCCAGCTCAGATGAAAGCATCTCATCCCATCCATAATAAATCAAGCATTCAATCCATCATAATAAATCCATCCATCCATAAACCGGTCAATCCATTCACATATATCTGCATCCATCATCTTAGTTATCTTGATCTTGATGAAATTTTGGTGCACACTTTACATTTACTTACGATAAACATCTTGACATGGGTCATTTTCATTGATCCTATCCTATGCAGCATTATCCAAATGAGCATTCGTTATTCAAGCACCTTATCTTATCGTAAGATAAATCCTTGGCATACTTTGCGTGCTTACCATATCCATCCATCCATACACTTATTCGAGCATCCATCCATTGCATTCCATACATTGCTAGACATTGGGGGCAGATATGTACATCTTGCTTCAAGAATAAATCTTGATCTATATCCTTCACCTTATGTGGCGATCCGAACATTGGAAAACATGAAATAAAATTGGTCAAAGCATTTGTATCACTAGCCCATGACACATTTTAACAAGAAGACATTCCTTATCAGTCTTCATCTTTCATCAAACATCAATCGATATCAGTTGCATCTAAGTTGCACGTCAAACATCACATCAAATCATCCAAACATCTTTTGTTCAAAACCAAGCTTCATCAAACATGATCAATCAAATCCAATCAAAAAATCATCATCTTGGGATATCCTTGTGTTGCTTAACACTATCCTTGCATTGTCGTGTATCCTCGAAAATGTTATCATTATCAATCCTGATCAATCCAGTCCTTGCATTATTGTGTTCCCTCAACAATGTTATCATCATCAATCCCATCAAATCCTTGTGTTGCATAACACTATCATTGCATTGTTGTGTATCCTCAACAATGTTATCATCATCATCAATCCATCGATCTGATCAATCCACCTTAGCTTGGTTTTCAACAAAATCCCAAACAAAGCACTGATATCATTACACATCCATATCTAAATCGTCAAAATCATGCAAAATCTAAAAACATCCAAAACATATCAAAAATCCAAAAACACTCAAAAAGCAGAAAACATCAAAAACATTGGAATCCGAACTACGTTGTCTCTGAGCTTAAACGTAGGCAAGGCTAATCTTTGATCAACCCCCGAGACATCAAAATCCAAAAACATTCGAAAACATCAAAACCAAAACATTTGAAAAACATCAAAATCCAAAAACATTCGAAAAACATCAAAATCCAAAAACATTTGAAAAACACAAAATCCCAAAAACATTGGAAAATTGAAAATCAAAACATCGCAAAATCCAAAAACACCAAAAACAGCCTCAAAACATTTCAAAACTCCAAAAACATCCAAATATTTGAAAAAATCCATCCGCCTCATTTCGCTTTCACCCGCAATAATCAATCATTCATAATAAACTGATCATCACCTTCATCCTTTGGCAACGTAAACAGAAACAATCACAACAGTCAGCAAAAGCAAACTTCAATCGTAAAATCAAAATCGAAACAACAAACCTATAGCACAAAATCAAAATCTTGATCATTCTCAAACATGTCAATCGATGTCATATCAACAGCCTATCAATCAATTTATCAACCATCATCATCCTATACAATGCATGTCCTAGGATATATGAATTCGACAATGGGCATCATTTTGGATATCACTTTAGTTCTTATCTGTCAAAACACATCCTTGGTGAAGGTATGAAGAACATTGAAACACATTTTGCGTCTTGGAGTCTTTTCTTTTGATTTATCTTATTGTCACTCGAGTCAAGGACCTCTGGTGATATCCGGTGATTTAGAGAGATAGGAATAGAACGTAATCTGTTATTCCTTTTGTCTTGCTGTACTTGTTGGAGCGCTCTTGTAATATAACTTAGCGAATCACTTTATTGGAGTACGCCTATGCAAGGTTCAAGTATGTCAAGTGTGAACAAGAATACTCCTACTCCTTGTTGGTCTGAAGTCCATCACACTAGGTACAACGCCATCCTGGTTCTTGATACCTTGATGCATCGTACCTATGTGTGTTATCAAACATAAAGTAAGTGACCCTTTGAAAATCCCAATCCTTGATAAGAAATCATCATCATTTATCATCATCATCATTTATCATCATCATCATCTATCATCATCATCTCTAATAAAGTCTCGGCCAATCATGGACTTGTTGGATCCTCTTGTCATCATCTCATTTCCGCACTAACATCATCATCATCAATCCCATCCATCTCGCATCATATCATAATTTAAGTTGTTTAGGATAATATAGATTTGTTATTCTAAGCATCTTGAAATCATCTCATTTGCATCATCATCCATAACCATCCATTTTGAACCTCTTTATCGCGAGATCGACCCTCAAATCAATTTTTCCGCTCGATCTCTCGAGGGGGCAATGTACCAGTGTACTTCTTTCTGCTGGGGCATCCGAAAAATCAGAAATTTTTTGATTTCGATCACGGGAAGTTTATTCTTTGAACCAACGCAAACAAGTACATTGCTTCAAAGAGGGGAAAAATGTAGACACGTCAAATTAGCATTATGCATATTCATCCACTCAATAAATAAATCAAATGCATCACATCCATTCACCTAGTAAATCAGGTTCTTATCATCAAAAGCTCAATCATAGTTTAATTAAATATATCAAGCTTTATTTAATTAAAATCTCAAACATGCATCTTCCATCCTTTTCTGATTTAAATAAATCAAAATATCAAAGTCCTAAAAGTCAACTCACCTAATCAGCATTAAATCAACATAATCATCATCTATTTAATCTAACCCTGATTAAATACTCACCCACTTGCATTCTCTAGATTTGGCCACTTGCACATGAAATTACATTTAATTGATTTATCAAAATCTTTATTTTCAACTTGGCATAAAGGGAGAATATTCTCCAAGTTTGAATTTCCCCCCAAGTGGACATGTACACCCAACAGAGCATTTATGAGGCCTTACATGCCTCTTACATGTCCCCTTCCAAAGGTCAAACTCAACATTTATTGCAAAATTTGAATTCAAATTTTCCCTCTCATGGGCACTCTTCCCAAATCTTGCACAACCATTGGCCTATCATCACTTGACAAGTGGCCTTATCTTATTGCTTGATCTTTGTCCCACATTGGTCTCTCTTCAACACTTAGCATTTTGAAAATCTATAAAATAGAGGCTTCATCTCTTATCAAATCCTCCACAATCTCTTCACAATTTTATGCAAGGTTACTCTCTTGAGATTTGATCTTGTCATTTCACTCCATCATCTCCATTTGCATTTTATCATCTTGAGCTTTGATCAAGGATTGGGAAAGGGTCACTAGCACATGTGACACCAATCCACTATGGAATAGGTGACTTGTAATTGCTTTCTTAATGCTTTAGTTTTTCTTTTGTCATGTATTGCATTTTAAAAGTCTTTACAAAGTATTTCATAGAGGTATTTTGTTAGATTTGTGAAGTACTAACCCCTATATGAGTTTAGTTTTTTCAGATTTTAATGGATGCCTACAGATGGTATAGGGTTGAGGGATTAGGGTTAAGGATTTAGGGTATTGGGTTGAGGGTTGAGGGTAGAGGGTTTAAGGATTGAGGGTTTAGGGTTTAGGGTTGAGTGTTTAAGGGTTTAAGGGTTTAAGGGTTGAGGGTATAGGGTTGAGTTATTAGGGTAGAGAGGTAGGCATGGAGGGAGGGAGAGATGGAGGGAGAAGTGAGATAGAGAGAAGGAGAGAAGAGGAGGGAGGGACAAAGATTGATGAGGGTTGAGGATCCAATGTATAGGGTAGAGGGTTGAGAATTGAGGGTATAGGGTTGAGGACCTATAGGGTTGATGGTTTAGAGTAGAGAGTTGAGGGTATAGGGTTGAGGGATTATGGTAGAGGGTAGAGGGTAGAGGGTAGAGGGTTGAGGGTTGAGGGCAGAAGGATTAAGGGTTTAGGGTTGAGGGCAGAGGGTTTAGGATATAGGTTTGAGGGTATATGGTTGAAGGATTAGGGTTGAGGGTCCAATGTATAGATTAGAGGGTATAGGGGTTGATGGTTTAGGGTTTAGCGTTTAAGGGTTGAAGGTTTAATGTATAGGATAGAGGGTAGAGGGTAGAGGGTAGATGGTTTAAGGGTTGATGGATTAAGGGTTGAGGGTTGAGGGTTTAGGGTAGAGAGTTTACTTGGGTTTAAGGGTTTAAGGGTTGAGGGTGCAGGGTTGATGATAGAGGGTATTAGGTTGAGGGTAGAGGGTAGAGGGTAGAGGGTTTAAGGGTTTAAGGTTTATGGGTTGAGAGTTTAGGTTTGAAGGTAGAGGGTAGAGGGTATGGGGTTGAATAATTAGGGTTGAGGTCCAATGTATAGGGTAGAGGGTATAGGGGTTTAGGGTTTAGGGTTTAATGGTTGAGGGATTAAGGGTTGAGGGTATAGGGTTGAGGGATTAGGGTAGAGAGGGAGGGATGGATGGAGAGAGAGATGGAGGTAGAAGTGAGATAGAGAGAAGGAGAGAAGATGAGGGAGGGACAAAGATAGATGAGGGTTGAGGGTCTAATGTATAAGGTAGAAGGGTTGAAAATTGAGTGTATAGGGTTGATGGTTTAGGGTATTTGGTTGAGGGTATAAGGTTGAGGGATTAGGGTTGAGGGTAGAGGGTATAAGGTTTAAGGGTTTAAGGGTTGATGGTAGAGGGTTTAGGGTATAGGTTTTAGGGTATATGGTTGAAGGATTAGGGTTGAGGGTTGAGAGATTAAGGGTTGAGGGGTTGAGGTTGAGGGAGGGTTGAGGGTTTAATGTATAGGGTAAAGGGTAGAGGGAAGAGGGTAGAGGGTTTAAGGTTTGAGGGATTAAGGGTTGAGGGTTGAGTGATTAGGGTAGAGAGTTTTCTTGGGTTTAAGGGTCTAAGGGTTGAGGGATTAGGGTTAAGGGTAAAGGGTTTAAGGGTTAAGGTTTGAGGGTTTAAGGTTGATGGTAGAGGGTTGAGGGATTATGGTTGAGGGTCCAATGCATAGGGTAGAGGGTATAGGGATTGAGGGTTTAGGGTTTGAGGGTTGAGGGTAGAGGGTAGAGGGTAGAGTTTTGATGGTTTAAGGGTTGAGGGATTAGGGTTGAGGGTTGAGGGATTAAGGGTAGATATTTTACTTGGATTTAAGGATTGAGAGATTAGGGTTGAGGGTAGAGGGTATTGGGTTGAGGGTAGAGGGTAGAGGGTTTAAGGGTTAAGGGTTGAGGGTTTAAGGTTGAGGGTAGAGGGTAGAGGGTATAGGGTTGAGGGATTAGGGTTAAGGGATTAAGGGTAGAGATTTTACTTGGGTTTAAGGGTTGAGGGTCCAATGTATAGGGGTTGAGGGTTTAGGGTTTGAGGGTTGAGGGTAGAGGGTAGAGTGTTGAGGGTTTAAGGGTTGAGAATATAATGGTTTAAGAGTTGAGAGTTGAGAGAGAGAGAGAGTTGTCTACTTGTGTAGGTAGAGAGAGGGAGTGGGAGAGAGAGAGGGAGTGAGAGAGAGAGGAGTGGGAGAGATCTAGAGGGAGTGAGTGAGAGAGAGAGACATGAGAGAGAGAGAGGGAGTGAGTGAGAGAGAGGTCTGAGAGAGGGAGAGAGATTATGGGAGAGAGTGGGAGAGAGAGAGGGAGAGACCTGAGAGAGTGAGAGAGAGAGAGATTAGGGTTTCGGGTTTAAGGTTTAATGGATTAGGGTTTAAGGCATAAATTTCTAGGGTTGAGGGTTTAGGGATAAGTGAGAGATCTAGATGGCTAAGGGGGATGGATAGCTAAGGATAGAGAGAAAAAAGAAACCTATAAAAATCAATTTTCTCATAATGCAAGCGCATTTTGAAGAAGTTGAGATGTAGCCGTTTGTTTAGCAAGACATAATGCACTTGTGTAATAACACGAGTGTGTTTTGTCTTGCTCTAAAAATGGTAAAAAAATCAATATACTTGTGATCTCTAGGCCAAAATTTTTCATATTCTCTTGGTTATGCACATGTTTTGACAAAAAGAAGCTTTTTGATGCTTTTTTGAAGTGTGCATGCAAGTTTTTCACATTCTACCACATTTTTTTATGTTCTTTCCACCACCTTTACATGAAATAGCAGAGTTCTCATGTCAAATTTGGAGGGAAACAAGCTTTTGAAAAACTCAAATTGCTGAGGAGTTTGAAGCAAGACGAAGAAAAGGCTACATAATTGGGTAGAACTCCTCCATTCAAATCTCTATTTTTTAGGTATGTGAAGTCTTTACACATTTTCTTTCATTCTATTTTTTCTTGCTTTGATTTTGTTATTTTGCATATTCCATGTTCATCATTGTTTATTTGTCATTATAACCTTAGCTTGTCAATGCACATTTTAAATTACACAATTCTTTACACTTGCCAATTACATTTTTAAACCACATCTCTTTGAGGAATTTTGTTAAACAATTGGCTTACCTTGTGTATGCTTCCACATTTTGTATACACATATATACAAGAGAAGTTATAAGTATGTAAAATAATACATCATTTCTCAATCCTTTTCTATGGATGTGCATACCCCTCTCCAAAACTTTCATTTCGGTATAGGCATGGGGGATGTTGGAAAATGTAGTGGAATTTGGTTTTACACCTAGAAATTGCATATGCTTGAAATTTTCTAAAGCCTTTTCAACAAATCCATTTTGTGCATATCTTACAATCATTCTAGTCCACGAGGACATATCTCATTGAGATATTTTGTCAAATAGTTCTACCAAGCATCCAATTGTCTTGTCTATGCTACCAAAATTTCCATACATGTCTACCAAAGCATTTTATCAAACAACATAGACAAGGAAATGAACTATTTAAAGAAATTCCTCAAAGAAATGAGGTATCATGGTGATGTGCATTTTTTAAAACAGTTGATTGCATTGTCTATGCTACCAAATTTTTTCATACATGTCTCTACAAAATTGGAATATACTCCTCCCACATTGATAGATCTTTGAATCTATTTTGGTTTTCATCTCTATTTATAAACTTACCTCATCACTAATGTTGTGATATATTTTAAATGTTTCCTTGATTAGTCTACCTATAAGGGATTGTAACCCTTCTCTCCACCGTTTCAAGACTCTTTATTCAAGGCTAAGTTAGCAACATGGGGAAAGGTGTATCCTATCTTGCAATCATGGCATGCCACAAGACCACATTTCTTTAAGGCATTGGATCCAAAAATTCATCTGAGCATTGACAAGCTAGTGAGCTCACTAGCTTGTCAATGGTACCACATTTTGCATACATTTCTACCAAAAAATTAATGTCAAAAAATTCACATGCCTTGTCCATGCTTCCATTTTGAGCCTATCTTGCAATCATGGCATGCCACATGACCACATTTATTTAAGGCATTGGATCCAAAAATTCATGTGAGCATTGACAAGCTAGTGAGCTTACTAGCTTGTCAATGAGGTAGGGTTGACAAGGCAAGGGCAGTTTAAAAAAAATGCCTCATAGAAATGTGGTCTCACAATGATGTAGGGGAAATTTTTAAAAATTCCTCATAGAAATGTGGTCTCTTGGTGATGGATGTAGGG
Source organism: Sequoia sempervirens (assembly GCA_007258455.2). Lineage (NCBI taxonomy): Eukaryota > Viridiplantae > Streptophyta > Pinopsida > Cupressales > Cupressaceae > Sequoia > Sequoia sempervirens. The sequence goes on along the minus strand of VDFB02000007.1, from coordinate 242,658,258 downwards.
GTAGTTTGAAAAAATTCCTCATAGAGGCATTTTTTCAAACTGCCCCTACTGTATCAACCCTACTGCATTGACAAGCTAGTGAGCTCACTAGCTTGTCAAAGGTACCAAATTTTGCATACATATCTACCAAAACATTATTGTCAAACAATTTACATACCTTGTCCATTCTTCCATTTTGAGCCTATCTTGCAATCATGGCATGCCACAAGACCACATTTCTTTAAGGCATTCCATCCAAAAATTCATGTGACCTTTATCTATGCTAGAAATACTCTTCTATAGGATGATTGTAAGTATTTTGTATGAATCCTTGAATGACATATATTTCATTTATTTGTATGGATTCATTTTTTACGAACTAATATTTGTCTCTTTATTAGGCTACAGGTAAAATTATCTACCATGCCAAGGAAACGAACAAGGAATAAACCAACACATGAATCTAGTACAAAACTAATAAAGCAAAGAAAAAAGAATGGATGAGGGAACATCGTCAGAAGAAGAAATTAGATACGATTGATGAAAACAAGCCAATTGAAGAGGAACCTTAACCATCAAAAAGAGAAAAGGAATTGGCGGAATAAAGGGCACAAATTGCGATGTAACATGCTAAGACAAATTTGAATACCGTAGTTGGAGACACACCCTTTACTGCAAGTGAATACCGGGGGACACCATCTACCACAAGTGAATATGGAGGGACACCATCTACCACAAATGAATATGGAGGGACACCATCTACCGCAAGTGAATATGGAGGGACACCATCCACCGCATCTCAAGTTGAAAGTACATCATCACTCACATTTTAGGAAGGAGGTACGCCATCATCCCCATGCCAATCTCAAGGTATGTCATCTATTCCACCCTCGATCGAAGGTACGTGATCTAGCCTATCACACTTAAATATTGATGAAATTGCTAATGTTGAGATGTATGTACCTAGGAGAACACCACCTAGAATTTTGTATATAAAGCCAAAGTTTTTGATTAATATTGATGAGAATATTTTGCAGCCAATGGAAGGTAAGATTCCACAATGCAATTGTAGAAGATATGCTGATAAAATTTAGAAATTATTCTTTGAAAAGTTAAATGAGACTACAAGATGCCAACTATTTGTTGAAATGATGTGAGGTATAAAGTATAGAAACATCATGAAGATTCTTGGGTTGAGAACATTGAATGCTTCAAGTGAAAATACTATTGTGAAGAATCTAATAGATGCTTATGAGAGTGTGGGTAAGACCTCACACTCAAAAGATAGTAATGTCATCCAGAATTTCATTACATAAACTTTGGTAAGTAATCAAACAAAGAGATCTCGTCTCATTAGAAAGACAAGTCAACAATTGAGAATTAATAGAAAAACTTTATCAAGATCCATTCAAAGGCGCTAAAGAATTGAGGACACCGATTCAAATGAATTATGGGAATTCTCAGGGAAACTCCCACAAAAATATAAACTAGTTGTTGAAGAATTGAGAACACTAATTGAAGACTATTGGAAGAATAACACAAGGCCATAGCTGAATCAAATGGATGTGGTAAGAAGGAGAATCGGTAGTCAGAACCGTGAGCCACATCCAAAGCATTTTTTGGATACAACTTAAACACAGTTTTTTCATAAATTTCAAGAGGATTATCCTCAAATTCAAGTTTTTCAAAGATATTTTCAAATGCTTAAACCTTTTTATGTCAAGATAAATCACACACACACTACTTGTTATATATTACATATTGAAGTTTCTGACCATTATGATGGTTATCATTCTATATGTTTAGATTTGCATACTAACGATGTTTTGTAGGATTGTGGCATACATCCCCCACCAACATCTTCAAGAGAGTTCTTATCAAAAAAATTATGTGAAAGAGAGGATGGCCAAATATTCTACAAGAAAATATGCTTGGATGGTTCATGTTAGCGTTGCGGTGGCTTGCAACGTATGCCAATTTGTCAACAAATGGAAAGCACACATGCATTTGGAAAGCAACCAATAGAGTTTGGGAAGTATAAAATAGTGGCATACGTTACAAAATATGGTAATCAAGGAAAAATGTGTGATTTGGTTATTCAAAAGATGCTAGTGTATCAATTTATGTCTACATTTCATGATAGTATAGTGTATGAGTATGCAAGGCATACCCATAGAGCTCGATGGTTGGACTTGCAATTCAAGTTATGCAAAGACACCTTTCCAGTTGGTAGCATAGTTTCAGTGGTCAACTTTGCAAAGAACTACACTCTATAGCCACAACATGAGGTGCAGTCACAATATCACAACTCCACACAGGTTTTTATATTTATGCACATAGCATTCATTCATGCAGCTGATAGTACAGAGGACCAACAAAAGGTATTGAGGGAGTAGCACTTTTATATTAGTGATGATCGCACAAATTATCCAAATTTTGTGAAGGTTGCTTCTAGATGTTCTACAATGATTTGGCTCAGAGGGGCTAGCATAAAATCAACATATAATATGGTCAAATAACTATGTAGCACAATTCAAGAACTCACAGATGTTCTATTGGTTGAGTAGGATGCATGTCATTACAAGTGTTTAGCATATGTGGAACTTTTGTGAGGTCGGGCATGGAAAGGGGGAGCATGATGGTGCAGGATCATGTGTGAAAAGAGAATTAGCACGAGAAGAGTTAAAGTATAAAGACAATGCAAAGTTGACAGATGCAAAATCAATCGTCGAGTAGCGTAATGCTTCAATGGGTCCAGGTAATGAAGGTAAGTCTTCAGTTCGTAGATTATTTTGTTTGATAGATGATACTAACATTGCACCATATGAGGATTTTTGTACACTGACAGGATCAAGTGAGCTACACTCTTTCTTTAGCTCAAATGCAGGTTCATGGAGTATCCATACATAGAAGATGGCATGCTTTTTTTCTTCATGTACAATGCAAGCCTGGGATGAGTGCGAGTCAATGGAGTGAGTTGACAAATGGTGGTTAAGTTATCTTAGCCCACTTCACATGTATCGGCCTATGATGACATTGGAACTGACATAGATGGAATCATCGGTTGACTTTGACCACATATCAGATCTAGTTCAACCAGGTAATATATCTACTTGCATAGTTTTTGAAATTCTTAATCTTATCATACTTTGTAGTGTATTTGTAATGTTGACTAATTTCATCCAATTTACTGCACACCAATGTAGAGCATGTTTATACAGTTATTGCAGATGAAAACAATGAAGATGAAACAAATGATTACTTGTGTCATTGTGTTGAGGCCAAAAATAAATTAGAGGCCACAGTTTTAGATGGATAAAACATCGAATACCATATAGGCTCAGTGGTTGTTATTGGAACATGGCTTAGAAGGTACCCACATAAGAATGTTAATGTTTGGATGTTTCAGGATTTTGATACGTATCAGAATATTCTTCATTACTCAAACCTTGTCGTGGCATCTAATGTTCATTTGATCAAATATGGGGGTAGACCTTTGAACAAGACCTTGTGGAAGGTGCGTGAATCTGACCATGAGGAAATACTTGACACAATAAAAAGTAGACCCAGATGGTTCATTGGATTAATTTGTAAGTATGCACATTGGTTCTTATTAATTCGTAAGTATGCACATTAATTTGTATGATTCCAATGATATCATCTAATGTTTATCATGTATGTAGGTGATTGATCAAGTTATCAAACTTGCAAATGTAGCACACTTTATGTTTAGAACTGTGGCAAAGGATACTGAGGTCAATGGCATTTCATTTTTTCTCAAAAATATGCAAAAAAAATTGTTGTAGGATATTCTCAATAGATTAGTATTTTATTTCTTCTTTTATTATCTCCCTATTATAACTAGCACCACTTGACTAACTTATTATACAAACTTCATTTATTAAAACAAATCAGCCTAATGATTATATATCAATATCAATATAGCATACCATCTATTCACATAAACATTTAAGAAGTTCAATTTGTAAACATTTTTTATGCATAATTATGTCATAAAATAATGTCAACATGTCATAAAAATAATCACATTTACAAGTAATAGAAGCATGTATGACTTGTTAGATGTTGTGCAAGTAACATGAATTAACTCAAGTACCCCACAAGTTCTTCAGACATGTTTTCTAACTAAAAATTCATGGCTGCCCTCAAAAATTTGTAATTGAGTTTGGGATCTAGTTCCTCATTGCCTATTTATTGCTGCCCTCAAACATTTGTAATTCATGCAGCGTAATCCCTTAAGAGTGCAAATTGGAAAAGGGCAACAATCTTTGATAGCTTGTTACCAGAAGACCGTGTCAGTTATGGGCATTTCATTTGAGGCATTGAGATCATGTAGGGACCTTTAACAATAACCTCTCTCATTTTTTTATTATCTTGGAGTCATTTTCCTGTGGTGTCCAGTTTTCACTTGATGGAAAAAGTATCAAATGCAAGTAGTGTAAAGTTGCAAAGTGGTTCAACTTTCGTTCTGCAACTCGTGTGACCAAACGAACTGTTCCAACGTCTCTGGATGGGTATGTTTACGCTAGGAATGGTCCTCTTTCAATCCCAAACATGTCGAATCACTCTGAGTTACATTCAACCAGCTCAATCCCTTAAGAGTCTAAAGTACAAAATTACTACAATCTTCGACGGGATATTACGCGGAAACCGTGACACTTAAAAACTCTTCGTTTGAGGCTACGGGATTATGTTGGACCCCTCTACAATAACCTCTCTCGGTTTTTTTATATCATATTCGTTTTCCCGTGGTATTCAATTTTCACTTGATGGAAAAAGTGTCAAATGCAAGCAATGTAAAGTTACAAAGTGGTGCAACTTTCGTTCTGCAACTCGTGTGACCAAATAGACTATTCCAATGCATCCAAATGGGTATGTTTACACTAGGAACAGTCCTCTTTTGCATCAAAACATGTTGAATCACTTTGAGCTACATTAAACTGGCTCAATCTCTTAAGAGTCCAAAGTGCAAAATGGTTACAATCTTTGACGGGCTATTACTTAGAAATCATGATGCTTACAAATGCTCTGTCTGAGGCTACAAGATTTTTTTGGGCCCCTCTACAATAACCTCTCTTATTTTTTGTTATCTCAGAGTCATCTTCCTATGGTGCCTAGTTTTCACTTGATGGAAAAAGTGTCAAATGCAAGCGGTGTAAAGTTGCAAAGTGGTGCAACTTTTGTTCTACAACTCATGTGACCAAATGGACTGTTCCAACACATCTAGATAGGTATGTTTACGCTATGCATGGTCCTCTTTCACACCCAAACATTCTGAATCACTCCAAGCTACGTTCAACTGACTTGATCCCTTAAGAGTCCAAATGTAAAATGGATACAATCTTCAATGGGCTATTACTTGGAAATTGACACTTAAAAAAACTCTCCATATAAGGCTACAAGATTGCATTGGGACCCTCTACAATGACCTCTTTCATTTTTTGTTATCTTAGAGTTTTTTTCCCGTGGTGTCCAACTTTCATTTGATAGAAAAAGTGTCAAATGCAAGCAATATAAAGTTGTAGGTGCAACTTTTGTTCTATAACTTGTGTGACCAAACATACTATTCCAATGCATCCAGATAGGTACGTTTATAATATACATGGTCCTCTTTCACACCCAAACATGTTGGATCACTCCGAGCTACGTTCAACTAGCTCGATCGCTTAAGAGTCCATAGTGCAAAATGACCTTAATATTTGATGGGCTATTACTCAAAAATTGTGACGCTTACAAACTCTCCATCTTAGGCTATGGGATCACGTTGGTTCCCTCTACAATAAGATCTCTTGGTTTTCGCTATCTCAAAGGAATTTTCTCGTGGTGACAAATTTTCATTTGAGGAAAAAGTTGTCAAATGCAAATAGTGTAAAGTTGAAAAGTGGTGCAATTTTTGTTCTGCAACTTGTGTGACCAAACAGATTGTTCCAACGCATTTGGATGGGAACTTTTACGTTAGGCATGGTCCTCTTTTGCACCCAAACATGCTGAATCACTCCAAGCTACGTTCAACTGGATCGATCCCTTATGATGACATGCAAAATAAAGGAAAAGAGAATGATTCACATGATAGTTGACAAGTCTTAGTTTTTCACACCAAAAGCATATGATTGCAAGAAAGAGGTAAAACATTTGGGTGTCAAAATAGTTGAGGAAAGCCTAAACCTTTTCATTCTCGAACAGGTTATGATCCAATTACTGTGTGGATCTCATACTTACATTGAGTTGATTATAAGTAAATTCTTCCCTTTATCCCTTTTAAATTATTCCTTGGATTCCATATTGAATTAGCACATAAGTAAATGATACATCATTGGTGAATTTTTTTATAGAAATATTGAAGTTGTTTAGCATCAATCAATAAATATTCAAGGAAAACCATGAAGGACGACAGTGAGTAATGCTAGGGCTAACCAATTAATAAGTATACACATGAATTAGTGAAGCATACATGTGAATAAGTGAAGCACAATTACTCAAATACACATAAGCCTTGAAGTATGCACATGAATAAATAGTATACACATTAATACAAAGTATATGCATGAATTCAAGGTATACACATGAAAACACGTAAGTCACAAAGTATACACCTAAGTTGTAAAGTATACACTTGAATACACGTAACTCATATCTATTGAACCGTAGATTTATAATGCAAATATGGACACCATCGATAAAAAATATTTGTATTAACCAAATAGCTATGTAGGCATACATCAATATATGTCAATATAAGTATAAAATATATACAAAATAGCCATATAGGCTTACAAGAATTCCATATAGGCATATAATTTCAAATATATGCAATACAAAATGTGTCCAAAAATGCCATAAAGGCATACAACAAAGGGCTCTGGAATCAAAAGTCATTGCTCTCTAGGCTCTTGAAACAAACTCTTGCCCTTCATTGGCCAGTTAGATGGTGATAATTCTATCACTCGTTTACTATGAGGTTGAGGAGTGCTCTTGGTGCTCATCCTAGGGTTTAGTTCTTGATCAAGCCTTATCTGTTACAATAACAAGTAAAGACATTAATATATAGACATTACATTATAAAAATGATATATTTAACAAAATAAGCACTTATCGCCATCTAACGATCACTCTCCTTGAGAGAAATATTCACATGCCCATGTTGTGGAGTGTTGAAGACCTATAGAAACCATCCAAAGAGAAATTGAACTACAAATCAATAATGGTTTATTTTTCACTAACTAATAGCTATAAAAATGAATGCAAATTGAAATTTAGTAATCTGCCTCATACCCATGTGAGAGGCACCGAGGAGTCGATAGCAGAAGAAACACCAAGCTCCATTTCCCTCTGAACATTTGGAGGTGTTTCCGCTTGCAACATCTAAAAATAAAACAACAAATTATTCAATCACGAAAACTACAATAGTGATGCATGTCATGGATTATAATGTATCAGATAATGAAAAAAATTTAAGTACTTATAAAACTATATATTTGTTAAAATCATGCTTACTATTTTCCCTATCCATAGCTTGTTGAAAACCACCTTGTTTAGGCTTTTAGCCATAGCAGCAAGGAAGTGAACTATTTGATAAAATGCTTTGGTAGACATGTATGGAAAATGTGGTAGCATAGAAAAGGCGGTGAGCTGTTTGAAAAAAATGCCTCAAAGAGTGGTCTCATGGTGATGGAATGGCATTCCATCACCATGAGACCACATTTCTTTGAGGCATTTTTTCAAACTACTCACTGCCTTGTCTATGCTATTGCTTACTATTATGCTTTGATATATTTTTTCCAAGCATCCATAGTTTGTTGGAAAGCGCCTTTTTTAGGCTTTTAGCCATAACAACAAGCAAGTGAATAGTTTGATAAAATGATTTGGTAGACATGTATGGAAAATGTGGTAGCATAGAAGATGCGGTGATCTGTTTGAAAAATGCTTCAAAGAAATGTAGTCTCATGGTGATGGAATGGCATTCCATCACCATGAGATGACATTTCTTTGAGACATTTTTTAAAACTACTCACTGTCTTGTCTATGATATTGCTTACTATTATGCTTTGATAGATTTTCTCCAAGCATCCATAGTTTGTTGGAAAGCACCTATTTTAGGCTTTTAGCCAAAGTAGCAAGGAAGTGAGTAGTTTGATCAAATGATTTGGTAGACATGTATGGAAAATGTGGAAGCATAGAAAAGGTGGTGATCAGTTTGAAAAAATGCCTCAAATAAATGTGGTCTCATGGTGATGGAATGGAAACCAAATTTATTTGAGGCATCTTTTCAATCTACTTACTGCCTTGTCTATGCTATTGCTTACTATTATGCTTTCATAGATTTTTTCCAATCATCCATACTTTGTTGGAAAGCACCTATTTTAGGTTTTTAGCCATATCAGCAAGGAAGTTCAAGTAGTTTGATAAAATGCTTTGGTAGACATGTATGGAAAATGTGGTAGCATAGAAAAGGTTGTGAGTTGTTTGAAAAAATGCCTCAAAGAAATGTGGTCTCATGGTGATGGAATTCCATCACCATGAGACCACATTTCTTCGAGGCATTTTTTCAAACTACTCACTACCTTGTCTATGCTATTGCTTACTATTATGCTTTGATAGATTTTTTCCAAGCATCCATAGTTTCTTGGAAAGCACCTGTTTTAGGCTTTTAGCCATAGCAACAAGAAGTGAACTATTTGATAAAATGCTTTGGTAGAAATGTATGGAAAATGTGGTAGCATAGAAAAGGTGGTGAATTGTTTGAAAAAACACTTGAAATAAATGTGGTCTTATGGTGATGGAATGGCATTCCATCACCATGAGACCACATTTCTTCGAGGCATTTTTTCAAACTACTCACTGCCTTGTCTAAGATATTGCTTGCTATTACGCTTTAATTGATTTTTTCCAAGATCCATAGTTTTTTGGAAATCACTTATTTTTGGATTTTAGCCATAGCAACAAGGAAGTGAACTGTTTGATAAAATGCTTTGGTATACATGCATGGAAAATGCGGTAGCATAGAAAAGGTGATGAGATGTTTGAAAAATTCCTCAAAGAAATTTGGTCTCATGGTGATGGAATGGAATTCCATCACCATGAGACTACATTTATTTGAGACATTTTTTGAAACTACTCATTGTCTTGTCTATGCTATTACTTACTATTATGCTTTGATAGATTTTTTCCAAGCATCCATATTTTGTTCGAAAGCACCTTTTTTAGGATTTTAGCCATAGCAATAGGGAAGGAAACTATTTGATAAAATTAATTGGTACACATGTATGGAAAATGTGGTAGCATAGAAAAGGCGGTGAGCTATTTGAAAAAATTCCTCAAAGAAATGTGGTCTCATGGTGATGGAATGGCATTCCATCACCATGAGACCATATTTCTTCAAGGAATTTTTTAAAACTACTCACTACCTTGTCTATGCTATTGCTTACTATTATGCTTTGATATATTTTTTCCAAGCATCCATAGTTTGTTGGAAAGCACCTTTTTTTAGGCTTTTAGCCATAGCAACAAGGAAGTGAATTGTTTGATAAAATGCTTTGGTAGACATGTATGGAAAATGTGGTAGATAGAAAAGGCGACGAGCTATTTGAAAAAAATGCCTCAAAGAAATATGGTCTCATGGTGATGGAATGACATTCCATCACCATGAGACCACATTTCTTGGGGAATTTTTTCAAACTACTCACTTCCTTGTGTATGCTATTGCTTACTATTATACTTTGATAGATTTTTTTCCAAGAATCCATAATTTGTTGGAAAGCACCTTCTTTAGGATTTTAGCCATAGCAGCAAGGAAGTGAACTATTTTATAAAATGCTTTGGTAGACATGTATGGAAAATGTGGTAGCATAGAAAAGGTGGTGATTTGTTTGAAAAAATGCCTCAAATAAATTGGGTCTCATGGTGATGTCATTTTTTCAAACAACTCATTGCCTTGTCTATGCTATTGCTTACTATTATTCTTTCATATATTTTTTCCAACCATCCATAGCATAGACAAGGCAATGAACTATTTGAAAAAATGCCTCAATAAAAAGTGGTCTCATGGAATTCCATGACAAGCAAATGCAATTGGAAATTTCTCCTAGTTATTACTTATGCTATGTGAAGTAATTGCATCATTGCTTATGTTGACTTTCTAAACAACTATATTGTAATCGAAATTTTGTCATTATCAACATCTAGTTATTAGTTATGCAATGTGAAGTAATGCTTTGAGTTTGAAAGATGTGCAATGTAATGTAATCAACAATATGAATATAAATTACGTAAATCTATTAAGGACAATTCATTAGTTAAACTCTTTATTCTATTACCTACGTGAAGGTTTTTCCAACTCCATTGGCACTGGGAGGTGTTCCCACGAAACCTCCAATATTAGCTTATTCAACCTCCAAAATCAGATATTAGAATACCATTCATATAACAATGTTATTCACATGTAATAAATTTATAATTGTTTACTAGTTACATACCTAAGCAATAGATGTAGTAGAGTAATTAATAGGTGGAGGGCCAGTGTATCCAGTATCAACACTATGATCCTAAAATTTTATTACAATAATTAAGCTAATTAGTTAATCTTACATTTCAAAAATGAAATCTAATAAATTAAATTCAATGAACATGCTAGCATTTACCTGAGTATCAATGCCGAAAGCCTCATTTAAAATGTTAGTTGCCATCACCATCCTCGTGACTATAGATATATCCTGTGCACCACCCTCCTGAGTGTCTATGGGGTCATATGTACAAGCCGACCCACAAACCTGACAAGAATGGGGTGGAAGCCTACCCCTTGAAGACTTCATTGGATGGCGTTGTACTACATGACTTGCATGTTGGATGATACTCTAGGTCAAAGAGCTAATAGACTGTAAAGTGTCCACCTCAACACTCTCCTTCGTGATGAAAGGGATAACGATGTGCTCATGAGCCGATCAAGTGAGATCTCATCTCCCTTGCCACTAAGGACCCTGTCGTGCATAAGGTCTATCTTGTGTCGACCCTCCACCTCTCCCCTAAAATTCCCTCATATCAAAATAGTTGGGGGTTTTTTTGAGGATGAACTCATAGTAGAGTTTCCTCAAGAAATATTTGGGGACTTCACAATTGTTGCATGATGGATAGTCAAAAACCATGTACCACCTATCCCAAAAATGATTCCTAATCCCTTGGTGGTCCAACACCAATGGATAGGAAACCTCTTGGCATTAAGGTCAATATTTTGATTTGTGTGTGGGTCAGTGAATAGTGAGCACAAATCATATTTTGTAATTTTTTCATCTTTTACATCTTTATATGATAATTTATCTGCATAAAAGTTCCTCCATGCCTACCTCCTATCTGCCCAACCACTTAATTGTTTTTTGATTGCATCTACATGTTTTAACATGTCTTAAACTGAACTTGCAAGTGTTTTTTTTTCCATAGTTGAACTTATAGGATCATTCAACCTCGTGATTAACTCCTCAATCTATTTTTTATTGTTTTCAATTACCCTCATTAAATTTTGTTGAGTGTTAGGAGGATGTTGAAGAATTGGTGGAGGAGTTTGTTGTTGTGGTTGTTGAGGATTTTGTTTGTGTGCTTGTTGCTATGGTTGTTTAGGACTTTGAGGAGGGTTTTCAGGTTCATTAATATCTCCTACAAATTAAACAATTGAATATCAAAAACAACCTAAAATTATTTATTTAACAACAAATTCACAAAAAAAACAATGCTTACTTGTTTGACCTCCCCGTCGGTGTGGCGGCATTGTGATGACGAAATTGCAACAAATCAATGAAGAAATTGCAAGTTTAGCTCCTTCCAAAATGCAAGCATGTAAATGCAAGGTTTCTTGGCCACAGATAGCAAAAAAAATAGTGAAAATGAAATGATGTCATTTGCTTTTTTTGTTTTAATAAGCTATAATGCGCTTGCATTATAACGCGAGCGCATTATAACGCGCTCACATTATAGCCTATCAAATTATTTTTGAAATTTTGGCCACAATTTGACCTCCCATCTTTTTTCACTCGCCTTGTATTTTGAAATTCCTACTTAGTAGATGCTATGTAATCCCTTTTTGATACATTAATATAATTTCTTATTATGAATAAAAAATATATATTATTCACTATAATAGATTCTTAATAAATATGAAGCAAACATAATTAAATAAATTATAATTCACCTAACGTTGTAATGAATAAAAAAAATAAGAATTACACACAAATATCTATGTAAAAAAAGTGTAATGATAAAAAACTCATAAAAAAACATCATTTATTTTAAGAAAATTTATCTTATTGTCTATATAGATAAATATTAGGATAAAGCCTTTCTCTATCTTTAAGATGACCCCTTTTGTGTAGGGTGGTGAATTTACCAATTGAAATTAATGTTTGTTCTAATATAAAATTTCTTTGAATATAGGGAACATCATATGAGAAGTTACATACTTTTTTAAAACCTAATATTAAGTTTAAGTAATAATTTAATAAATATTTTCATATTAGTTAAATATTAATTTATAATATTTATAAATATTTAATGTCAAGAGATATTTTACAATAATAAAAAAAGGTGAAGTGTAATGATATTAGAGTGTTAACAATTTTTTTAATCTTTTACAGATTAAATTTGACATTTTACATGTCAAAATATTAATATTTAATGATAAACATAATATTTCCAAATTACATAGTAAAGACATATATAAAATGAAAGGAAAGGCCTATTTTTTAAGTTTAAATTTAAAAGTTAATATTAAAAAAAATTGAGTCAAGAAATAAATATTTTGATTTGTCAAATTAAGACATTTATTTATTAATTAAATTTTGATGGGCACAAATTGAGTAAAAATATAAAATTTAAATAATTAAATAATTAACCAAACTAAAAATTGATATCTTTGGATAATTTTTAGATAGATATATTTAAAATTTTCAATAGTAGTTGTATAATATTTGTTTTTTATACTCTATATATAGAGTTTTCATAAATGTTATATAGGCACTAGACCCCTAGTAAAATTATGCTCAAACATGCTATTTATAGTGATTATGGAACTTGTATCAAATCTTCTAACCCTCCAATTTTGACTTGTAAATTTTATTTATGGATTACAAGTGGTTGAAATAATTTAGAAAGTGACATACCTCTAATTAAAAGAGTTAATTTGGATATGGAGTAAGGGATGAAGGTTATACTAACATTATTTTCAAATTAATTGTTGATGTGCTTGTGTTCCTTGATGATAAAATTATTTATAAGTATGATGAGAATCAATGTGATCTTTGAAGTGGCTCATGAAGGTTGGCAACTAAATAAAAGTAAATGACTTCAAGTAATGGCAAGGCTAAATTTGTTGAAGGTGGGATTTTGATAAGTGGATTTGGGTTAGTTATGAATGCATGATATTTTGTTAGTGGTAACCTTTTTTAAAAGCAATTATTTTGGGATGAATTGAATATTATTATGAGATGTTACTTTTAAATCTAATTTTCATATTATTGCTTAACTCATAGTTTAATCACTATTGAGAATTAAATGGAATACAATCAATACGAACTAACGATTGAAATGTAAATTTGATGTTAATTATTATATAGAGGATCTATTTTAGTTATTATAATTGAATAGTATAACTTTAATTATGTCACTTTGACTATACATTATAGATATATTAATGTTTCAATGAATGTGCATGTGTAATTGCTAATGGGAGAACAAGAGAATTATAAGGACCCTAATGCTCACCCACTTCATGTTGTGAAGTAATGTGTTTTAAACCTTGTTAATTTAAGTGTCTAAATTTTATTTTTGGAATCATAATTCAATGTGAAAATTGACAAGGCATTGTCAAACCTTGTAATTTATTAAATTATTATGTTGTCAATTTAGATGGTGTATGATTGGTTGTATGCAATAGACAATCAAATATCTCATTCTAGTGATTATTTTTAATGCTATGCATAAAAGTATTGCTTAGGTGGGAATACAATCTAGAAACTATGGGAACATTTGAAATCTAAACTATGAAAACATTTGAAATCTAAACTAGAAAAATGTTTGAAATCTAAACTAGGAAATTTTTTGAAATATAAACCAAGAAAACATTCAAAATTTATTATAGAATTGTAACAAAGTTTGAAACTACTTGATTGTTTTGAGAAAAAAATCTACACTTACGGAACTCTTCAAGACATTTTCAATGAATGAACTTCCTAAGGTAAAGCTTCTCATTGATTTTCTTGTTATAGTAATCATGCATTAGCTAATAATTATCTTGTAGGTAAAAAATTAACAATTTAATACATTTGTTGAAAATAGTTGCTTCAATAGAAACACAATAATTCACAATAACATCATAAATTAAAACAATTATCTATCAATCGTTCTTCTTCTTCCCCAATCGATTGCCTAACTCTCCAAAGAAATGGAACTTATAGGAACTCACAATATCATCAAACAAATTTCTAAATGTATTGAAAGTAATACATAACCATATTTCTTATTGAGTTCATTTAGAAAAAATATTTGTAGAAATGAAAATTGTAGTTTTACTATATATTATTTCTCCTACATACTAGGTTCTCTAATAATGCCTATGATTCAAAATCATGTAGTTATACACGATTGTTATTTTAAAATTTTCAACAAAAAACATAAATACTAAGTCCAACTCTTATTAATAAACAACTTGTTTCTTCATCAACAACAAAGAAATCAAAAAATTGAGGAAATAGACTTTCAACATGAGTCTTGTTCTTACATAATTTTCTATATATTTCCTTGACCATGTTGCAATATCTTCAATTGCTTCACCAAAAAGGGGATAGGTGCAATGAATAGTGTGTATTCTTTGTTAGCATAATTTTTAAAAACTACCTTTGTAGCATTTTAGGGCTATGAATATTTTGAGGCTTCTCATGAGATATGAGCATCCATTTCCATCCCTCTAGAGTTGGATAAGCTTTTATTACTCTATTTCATAAAAATAAATCTTTTCCACAAAGATATATTAGCATTAGAATTATTTTTGACACATAATAGAAAATAGAAATGTATACACCATTCTTAATTAGGGTGGTCAATGATTAATCATATAATCAAATTAATAATAGCATGGAAAATTTTAAGGTAATAAAGGAAGGCATTTTATTCAAAATATGGTGAGGTTGGAAAAATTGATTCAATTTTGTGTTCAAAGGGACTACAAAATATTATTTATTTGTGAAATATCCTTTCTCCATTATGGTTATTCTCTATTAATTTGAAGTTTTTGGCACAATAGATCTCCATTGCCAACTTCACCCGATCTATCTTGCTATTTGTTGAATTCCAAGGGATTGTTTCTAAATAACTGACACTTAGGGTTTATTTGTAACATATAAGGAGTAGTTTTTGGATCAATTTGGGATTGCTACAACAATCAATACCCCAGGACAATTTCCATGCTAACGAGGTTCTACAAATACTTGGTTTAGATGAGAAGATTCCGATATTGTAATATTGATGGTGAGTTGGAGAAAAATGAGGAGGGCATCCAGGGAGATTTTATAGAGCAATGATAGGAGGATGGAAACCACACTGCCTTGAAACTTTGGTTTGGCATATCCTTTCTTACCATCTTTTTGGCTTTGATTTCCATTCCTCATTGTTGGCTATTAAAATTTTGTTTGGTCTTTTCTTGCATTGTATTTTAAAATTTTATTTTTTAGTTTTTAATTTAAAAACTAAATATGATTTCTAATCTTGGTACCCCAAGTGGTGCTTGTATTAACTTCTTGTGTTGGGGGTATCAATTGATTGCAGACATTAATGGTAAGTGATGACAATGCCTTAAGCGAGTCCCTTGATATTACAGATGGAGTAATCGGTTGTAAAAACTCAAAAATTGATAACAATTGATCCTTCCAAGGCATTATGGTGGAAGATGGTGGCATAGGCAATCTAGTTTCTACAAAGTTCAAAGTGATGGATTTCGGTGAGGGTTCGAGTGAGTGGCCATTAGATGGAGGAAAAGATAAGGATCCTCCCGAAGGCCTTAGGAAACTTGTTGTTATTCTAAATGTTATAATGGTTGTTGTGTTGGGGAAGAATGAAAATAGGTTAAAAAATGTGGCCATCTTTTTCACAAAACTCGACTATAATAGGATCCCAACCAGGGAATTTTTGGACAAATGGTTTAACAATGTTTGGGGAAAAAAAATAGGGGTCCAAATTTCATTATGTAGAATGATACAAAAAGGATTGTTTTTGTTTTTTTTTTAAAATCATGACATGGCAGATTCCTCCTTAGGCTAGATGATTAAAGGTCATGTCTACTTAGCATTGTTGGTTCTTTCATTCATTCGAATAGTTCTCCTATAGGCATCTCTAGTTTGTAGACTATGAGCTTCAAGGACAAATATGAGTAGTGCAAAGAACTCATCATTGTGATCTAAAACTTCATGTAGCACCAATCTCAATTGTTCCATTAGCCTAATAGAATACATCAATGCAACTTGCAGACTAGCAGGAGGTTGCAGGTTGTTGAATGGCTACCATGAAGGATTTATAAAATGGTATGAAATTACTTAATGTGATGAAACCCTAGAAAACTAAGGGAGGAAACTCAAGCTAAGGGAAAGTTAAACCTATTTTAATATATCTTCCCTCCTTTTCTTTTTTGCAATGTAGAGTTTTCTTTCCTTTTTTATTTTACTTTCTTACATGCAAATTTTGAGAGATGAGTTTTATGAAAAAATCTCTTTTTAGATGCACATAAAAATTTCTACCCTCTTTTTTAGTTTACATATATGAAATTTTACTATTAAAATGGATTTTTTTTAAAAAAAAAAGGCAAAAATGGACTACAGTTACACGTTCAAATATTCTACTACATGCACTTCTTGGTTTCACACAAATTCAATGTACCTATCTTGGCTCTCACTTTTTTGCATTACGGGGGGGTTCTACTATTAGTGCTAATGCTTCCTTGGTTTCATTTTTGAGTGATCTATGTATCTATTTATTGTTCCTATGTACTAGGAAGATGCATTGTACATTAGCGGTTGGTTACACATGCATTTCAATAAGGTGGAACATTTACCATATGGACATTCTTGCATTCCTTTTTTTGGAGGTTCTTCATTTCAACACTATATCACTCATCTTTCGACAATTGTCTATAACTTCTTCATGCTTACTAATGTTCTACACGTTCCTCTTTTTTGGACACTATTTTTCTTGGAGGCTTCGTAGTCCTTCACATTGTTTTGGAGGCTTTTCAATCATTCATTTCGCCTTTCTCTCTTTTGGAGAGGAGTTTTTCTTGTGTAGTTTTTTCCTTTTCTCCAGTTATGAGAGATTAGATTATTTGTACATGGGTACCTCATTAGGCCTTGTTTGTTGGGACCCATCATGCATTCTTGATTTTTGTGGTTTTTAGCTACTCCCTAAGTTCATCTTAAGGGAGTGTTAGAGTAATCATGCATTAGCTAATAATTAATTAATCTTTGATTGATTATTAGTCTAATTTATTTGCATGCACTTAATCTAAACTTAGGAGTGTTTTTTATGTTAACTAGAGAGCTATTATTAGATAATTATGTCTCATTGCATGAGATGTTAACACTTTTCATGATATATTCCTCTTATCATTTAGGGTTGCTCCTATATAGAACTCAACCCCCATTGTATTATCACTCTTCAATTTTGTAGCTTTTTCTTGTTGAGAATATTGTATATTATTGTCTTTAGCTCTCTTGCATGGAAGGTGTCTTTGTTCGTTGTTTGATATTGTGGCTCATGTTTTCATAATTCTAACAATAACATGGATTCTATAGTACCTCGAGTGGCCCTTTCTTGAGTTGATATGATCCATAATGTCTTCTTTCAAATAATAACTCAGAAAATCATGCAACTAAAGTATCCTTCTTTATTATAATCCACACATACACAAAGCTTCAAAATAAAGTATATTAAATTTGATATTCAATCTAACTTCATGCAAAATCTAGCTAGTCAATCTCTCATAAAGTATCCCCATATATAGGGTCTTTGAGATTCCTCTTATTCAAAAACTATAAACAAACTATGAGCAATTGTCAACTCTTCCAAAAACATAGGAAGAGGACCAATTCTTATTTTAGCAAAAAAATAACAAGTGGAAGCAAGAGTGTAAAAGTCTAATAAAGACTCTACACTAATTAAGAGGATTTTTATAATTATAGAACATGCCTAATAGGGTAGTCTCTATTATGAATTTCCATCTCTTGTTATAGCATGTCTTTTCTTGCTCCATGATTATTGAAGGGATTGAATGACACATGGATATTCATGGACCCACACCCTCAGACCATTGCTTGCATCATATTTTATACATACACATGTGTTGAATTTGGTCACCTCCTTTAGCTATGTTTTTTTAGCATTATTATGTTGCTTAAGAATCCTTTTGTTATACGAACTAATAGGTTCTTGACTGCAAGGGGTTAGACTTACTCTGAAGGCATTTTTTAATTATTAAAAACTATAATTAATCATTAAATTCTACTAAATCCCATAAACATTCAAAGATCACACATTCATTCATTAATATAACATCATATTCAATACTTCTTAAATAGTTCAAGTATATATAAAGGTTTAGAAATGACTTTGAAACTTAGCATAAATGAGATAAAAAGCATGAAGATAAAGCAAAGAACTGGACATTTTTAGGACTCGTTATTATCTTCAAGAACTAATCTTATTGAAATATTTTAATGTTATTCATTTTTATGCTCTTACAAGGTGTTTGAAAAGTCATAAAATGTTGGGATAAGGTGTCTCAACCTTGCAATATTGATGTTCAAGTATCAATTTTTATATGTATTTTTATTTCATCTTTTGTTCCTTTTGTTTCCACTTGGAAAAGTTGGCATCCAATTTTGAAGTAAAATGATTTTTTTATTCTAGTGAACTTTATCCTCATATGCTTTGATGTATGGGTCTCAATTTGGTTTTGTCACATTTCAACATATTTTTTCATCTTGAAAGTTGTGTAAGAGAATCTTGACTAATGTTCGTGGAGGTTACATTTGAAATATTTGTATGACATGTAAGAGCATATAAGAGGGAAGCTACATTGGAATCTTGATCAGCCCTATGATAATATTAGAAACTTTTCATGAAACATCTAATGCGTGAAATAATAAGAATAAATTGGATGCCCAAGTTATGGTAGTTAAATAATCTATGTTGTAAGACCTTGTCTCTTGTAGTCTTGTTGATCCTATTAGTCATTGATGGTTTATGTCATATAGTTTATGCTCTTTTATGTTAGATAATACAAATGAGTGATGGTTATTTCTATACCACAAATATGTTCATATTCTTTATTAATCCTATTTGTAAACAATGATTTTGGTTTTCCCCTCACAATGCTTTGCTCCTCCTAGGGTTTTTCACCTAGAAGGAGAAAGGGGAATTGGATGGGGGACAAAAATGAAAGGGTTTACACTCAATACTAATGTTAGTGATATGTACTAAGCTTAATTAATATGTCCTACTGCTCTAATCTGAAATTGAAATGATTTAATGATGCAAAACTATGAAAATGTGAAGTGCTGGAAAACACAATGTGATATGCAGAAATGCCTAAGAATGCAACTAAATGATGAAATAACAGAACAAAATGAAAGAGATGCACCTGGAATTAGAAGTTTGATGTTAGAAGATTTTGGAATCTTGATAAATTTGGTTGGAATGTTGACCGGGACACTTAGGCCAGTCTGGGCAACTTAGTCCTAGTTTCAGGAAACTTTGTCAAAACGGGAATCTGTCAAATGGGTATCTAGAAATGTCAAAATCAATATTTAGGTTCGGAAGCAGGACTAATTTTACCCTGGTGGTGACTTAGTCCTGCAAATTTCAGAAAATTCGGGACAAAATCTTGTAGTCTTAGGTCTGCACTTCCTTTTTCTGATAGGTGTTTGTACTTAATTCTATAGGAAACAAGGTAAAAAGTCTCTCCAAACTTGAAATAAGGTGATGTTGACTTGATTGAATTCATGCACTTTTTGATCACTTTTCAACACCTATTGCTTGACAAATCTACATACAAAAGTTACATGCAAAAGGGGAAAAATGGTTGAGGGTTAGAGAATAGGGATTTGCCTTGGTCAAACCCCACTTTGGTAATCAAACCCCAAATAATGAAATGAGATGAAAAGAGAGTGATAAATAGATAACATGCAAATTTCATAAACTTACCACACCATTAATTCTCAAATATAAAGGCATGCAATGAAGAACTCCAATAGCTTGACTTGATAATGCTTGATTTTCTTGAATGCTTAATGAGTGCAAGAGATTGTATGTGATTTGGAGATAGATGATTGTAGGAGATAGAAAATGAAAAATGAGGTGAAAAACCCTTATTTATACTTGATTTTACTAAAATTTCCTGAAAGTAACACATCACAGGCCGACCTCAAGGGTTAGAGGACAAAATCCTGCTATAAATTTAAAATAATTTTGAGTGTTGTGCCAAAAAGGACTAAGTCACCCTTATAGGCGACTAGGTCCCACTTAAGCAAGTTAAGTGGGTGTCGAGAATTTTGGGGCATTAAAAGTTTTCCAACGGGAATATCCTTAACAACACACTTGAAAACGGTCAGAAAGTATATTAAGGGGTCATTTAGACATGAGAAAGGGTCGAATTAGTGAAATTAAGCCTAGGAAAGCATGAAATCTTGTTACTAGGCTTTACAACACTTCAAAATAGGACTTAATAAGTGATAAAAAGGTGATTTTTAGGTGAATGGTAATAATAGAGTCTATAAAAGTGTAGAAATGTTGTACAACAATTCACAACACCTTCAAAAGACATCATAATTTGAATTTTTAAGCCACATTACAACATTAAGCCTAGGAAAAATCAAGCCAAATCCCATTAGAAAGACTCAAGTGAGCGTAAAAATGTCAACTATACACTTTTTGGTGACACACTATCTAATGGTTGTTGTGATTTCTTGGGATAGCTAGATGTGTTCCTTTCCTTGTCTATGTAAGTATGCAATGATCAAGATGCTCAGTTATTGGTAATATTATTATGTATATTAAGTGGATTACATTATGTTAGGCGATTACATACCATGGGTGCCCGGTGAGCAAGTTTGATTATAAAGATGATTATTGATATTCAATGTTTACTTGTAATAGTATGCATTATGACTATTGATATAAGTGGTGATATTTTGATAATAGATAGTATGATCAAATATTGCTTGACTCTAATAAGTATCATGCGAGGAGGGTGTGTAAGATTTTATGTTACTTGTGTAGATTAGTGGATTTAAATTTATAGTTGATTATTATTATTGGAATTTTATTTTTCAATGCCATTTGTTTTAATTATTATTAATCATGAGTAATATTGAAACTCCTTTTTGGCTAAGTAAATAGGTAAAAATTGGCCAATGATTTAATCATGCAGTCACATAGCTACTTCCTTTATTAATTCTTGTGAATTTTTGGTCTTGTCAAGGACATGTGATTTAACCTTATTTTATATGGTAGGGGTTGTGTGTGTGATATATTTTGTTTGATTAGCCCCCTTGAGTCACCTTCTTTATATGATCACTTATTTTATGTTTTATGAAGTCCTTATGTGGTCTTAATTGTTTAAAAAGTGTCCTAGGCGGTAGCTCTATGGGTTAGGGGTATTTTTATCTCATAAAACCCCTTTAGTAAAGTCTAGAGCCCACTCTAATTATCCACTTATGAAAAGTGATGAAAAGTGGAGTTGGTTGGGTGGTTGGGAAGTTATGGAGAGGTAGTTTCTTTTCCTCCTATTTATTCTTTCCCCTTGAGAAGGGAAGGGGATTCTCTCTTTTTTCTTTTGCTTGACTCCTGTCTTTTGGTTGCTTTCTCATTTTTTAGGAGAACTTTTGGGAAGGATGGAAGAAATGGGCTTGAGGAGGAAGGGCTTCCACATGATGTATAACGATCTTTTG
This sequence comes from Sequoia sempervirens, assembly GCA_007258455.2. Taxonomy (NCBI): domain Eukaryota; kingdom Viridiplantae; phylum Streptophyta; class Pinopsida; order Cupressales; family Cupressaceae; genus Sequoia; species Sequoia sempervirens. The sequence goes on along the minus strand of VDFB02000007.1, from coordinate 242,636,287 downwards.
GTAAGATATTTCCTTTGTAGATCTTGGTTTAAGATGTAAAGGAATATTGTTTAAGTTTGAAACTTTATGTGTAATTTAATGCTAGATCCTTTTAGGATATTGTTGAAATCGTGTGTTTGGTTATGTCTTGTTGAAGTTCCATCTTGTTTTAGTATCTCTTTATGTGAATATATTTTTAAGGGTTAGGGTGGTTTATTATAGTATGTGTGTTTGCATTGTGCATAGTATGTTATGAAATTTGTTTAAGTAACCCTTGTGGATAGTGGTGGTGTGTGTATAAGGAAAATTTGTGTGACCCTTAGAGCTCGAGGGTGGATTGTATACCAATCCTATAGTTGGGAGGAGAGCCCTTTTGACCATGTTGTTCTTCTTTCTTTTTAGGTTTATAGATTCGGGATGAGGACTATTGAGATATTCAAATATTATGGATCACAAGGAAAATGAAAGAGGGTATCATGTTGTTTTTTATTATGTTAGAATGACTTGTGACAAGGGTATCATATTGTAACTAATTTTTTTAAATATGTTAGATATAATAAGGAACTAAAGAACGAAATGTCTTGAATAATCACTATGGCCCATTATGTATCTAGGAGGAAAGTTCTAATATATATTTGTATAAATAAAAAAAGAGAAAAGTGGATTGGAGTGTTCATTCTTCATTTATTTTTTCCTCTTGTTTGTAAATTAGACGAATCACAAAGGAAGGGAGATTTTTTTTTTATAGAGATAAGTGGTTAAGAATGCTTTCTTTTTACAAATAAAGCCCCTCTTATTGAATTATGAATTTTGAATTAAAAGACACCCTAACTCCTCGAAAATTTTTAGTATGTATGAGTCTAATAAAATCGAATTGTCTATTTTATAAAATTACTCTTCAATTTTGTCTAAATGATTAACATTGAGAGAAAATATTATACAATAAATTCTACACTAATTATGATTTCAATAAAATAAATAAATAAATAAATATATATACCATTATATGTTTATAAAAATTAATTACTATGCTTATATATATATATATATATATATCATTTTAAAAGATGAGAAAATGTGGAGAAAATACTATTCTTGTGCATCACAAATCAATTTTGATAGAAAACTTTAAATTTTAGATCAAATTATCTCAAGTGCCAATTTTTGGCCCATCTTTAACCTTAATGGTTGTAAAATGCTAGTGACATACACTTAACATTTTCTAATACCCATTGGTGTTTTACTTAATCCTTAGAATATCAAATTTACTAATTGATAATTAATATAATCTCTTATAGATTTATCCTTGCTTATTAGAAGTCTAAACTATTAATGTTGAAGTTGTTAGATAATCCTTTTTTTAATTTGTAATATACAGCCAAAGTTGCATGGATTGTTTTGATATTCAAAATTTTACATAGTATCAACCCCCAAAATTATCACAAGGCAAAGAAGGAAATACATGAAATGCAGTCCCAACCCCAATTTACATTGCAACTACCAAAAATCTATGACCAAAGCAATGAGCCAAAACGTAATACAAAAAAAGGGATGGAAATAACCAGCTACTCAATCAATGTCATCATAGAATCCATCCACCTCCAAGGTAGCAGAAAATTTAGCTAGCCACTGAACACCATTGACCTCCACCAACCCCAAGCAATAGTTAAGGAATTTGTAACCAACAAAAGCCCAACGCTTGTGATGGGATAATCTGGGATCATCCAAGTTCAAGATAAATGGTTGACGCTCCACATCCACCCCCAAACGGAACATTTGTTCAATGTCATTGGGCCAAGGAATTCCAATGCCAAGTTCAACCATTGTCACTGTGTCAAGATCATCCTAGAGGAAGGCCACTTTGAACACAAGCCTCAACATCAATAGGCATTGAACCTTAGGAACCTCTAAGTCCAATAGAGAAGGAAGAAACTGGGACGAAATGTCTGAATTAACTTGGTACTTATTGGAGGAGAAAGAGAATTCTCTGCCAATAACAATTCTCATAGCCTTGAAGGAAAACATATCTTTGACAAGGTAGATTTTCTACAATTTTTGATCCAAGATGAAGCCCAAAAAGGCCATTTGCCTCTTGGAATAGCACAATCTTACCGGAGTCTCCATTGCCCACATCGAATGAAAAGCAAGTATTAGTGTCGAGCATAAATAAATTTGTTCCCTAAGGTTGCACGAGTTTCCAACCTCATGCCCTTCACCTTATTCCAAGATGAAAATACATGTCCAATAGCAAGCTCCATAGGAAGGACACACAAAAATTCCATAAATAGGCTTTGTACATGAAAATATGTTAGAGGAAATTCGAAATCCCAAGCCATGTTACGATAGGGGTAGAGCCATCACATCCTCAAGCTCTCCAATAAACCCAATACCCATGTGTTGAATCTAGCCACATCGGATACAAGGTGGACATAGTCAATGTTTGGCTCCTAGGTGACACTGGGCATAGGAATTACTTTCCATCCACTCCTACATTTTCTAGTGTGTCTGTGTCACCATTTCCTTCCTAGTAGATATGATTTATGGTAAAGAGTTCAAAGTATTTTAGTAATTCCAGAGCCTTTCTTAGCAACTTCCAATCTGGGGTATTTCCACATTTGATAGCATTGACAACTATTGTCGAGTCACCTTCAATGGAAATTTTTCTTATACCTAAATATTTACACAATGTGATCCCATGAATAATTGCCATTAATTCTACTTCATTGTTGGTGCCCTCAGGAAACTATTTCACAGAGGTGAGAACTATCTCTCTATGCCAATCTCTTATTATACATCCAACACAAAACAACCTAGGATTGCCTCTGGAAGCACCCTCAAAATTTAATTTATACCACCTCATTGGAGATGGGGACCATCCACCTCTACTCTTTCTAGTTTGGCCACAAAGCCACCATTTCCCACCCAGGATGGAACTCAAAGCAAGGGCTAGACAAACCTCAACCTATCATCCCAATCAAAGAAGTTCTTTCCTTTGACCTCCCTTTGTGATAGTTTTGCATTCATTGTTTCCACCAAAACAACTTCAATCTTATTGAGGAGGGAATAAATGCACATACTTTTTCCTTGGAACAACCTCCTATTCCTTTCCTTCTGAAGTTCCCAAATCAGGATTGAGGGACTCATAATCCAAATACCACGATTGTAACGACACAAACCCTTATATGAAGTAAAAATTTCTAATTTACACCAAATGAATAAATAAACTAAGTAACAATGCCAATGTAATAAAAAAAATCTTTTCTTTATTGATAATTTTCAATCAAGATGTATAGCATATTACAACATGAATTCCTTTTCATTTCATATAATACATTAATGTAAGAAACATACATTTACATACATAGCTCAAAGAGCTTTAGAACAAATAGATGTAAGACAATCCAGGATCCTTCCTTTCAAATCTTGGTTCTTCTGTCACCTATTGTGGAGGAGAAGCATCACTCAGGCGCTTTTCCGCCAACCACGAACTCATAATGCAGTCCCCTACACATCTATCATTCGATAGATGGACCTTCCCTTTGACGAAGAGATTGGTAGAGTAACCAATAATGACAACCAACAAAGCATAGTGTTGTGTCCTACATAACTAGATCTTGTAACCTACAATCTCTATCTAGCATGCAATACTGGATCACGGTGAACTGACAGTGTAGTCTTGGTAGTCACACAAACTAGAGTGGATTTTTGGACATTCACACTACTTTGGACAAAGTTTTCTCATTCAATACTTTGAATGATGTGATCTATCACATACACTACTTAGGGTCGATTTCCCTTAAGGCTATCTTAAGCTACGCATAGGTATTTCCTTCAATGGATAGTATATCATCCCAAATAACCTACAACCATATTAATCTACTATGAATAAACCTATTGTTGATGCCAAAAATTGGCAAGGTAACAACCTTTATGGGAAACTTAGTTAATGGGGGGACTAATTGTGCTAAATTGAGTAACCTCTAGGTTTTTAAAGAAGTCGACTTCTTCTATAATTGGGGTTTTGGAATGGGAAAATGAAGTAGATATAAAAAATAAAGATCTAACTAAGGCGATGCACAAAGGAGTAGATATAGGCACGGTAATCTATCTTGGGAGATTCAATTTAAGGGCCTGATCAGTAATCTGTAATGTTCCAGAATAACAAAAATCAAAGATAAAGATCTGAACCATTCATCTAACAACATAAAATAATTTTCACACTCATTATTGAAAAGAGGAGTCAAAGACATGATCTAAACCATAAAATTTGTATTAAAATCATAGAAGTTCTACAAATGAACAATTCAGGACAATAATGGCACAATATTAATGTTTTATCAAATAGCTTAAGAAAAATAGAAAGGTCGAACAATGGCATAGTCTAAAAGTCTCATATAGTAATCTAAAAGAAATATTAAAGGCCTGGTGTCTTTCCCTAATTTTTCTATATCTTTCAAACTCATTTTATGAAGCAAAAAGTAGTATATATAGCTAGCAATCCCATCGCCTGGCGGGCCAGTAATAGAAAAGATTTTGTATCTTGATCAATGATGGCAGCAACAATTATTCCCCTCGGCCATTGTAACAGAAAAGATTCGGGCCATAGCACGTAGTCGCACCCCAGCCAGATGCATCCCCTGCGAATGATGGTAGTGGTCCAAAAAAAACCACATAGACAAGTGTCATTTTTCTATGAAGGAAGTTAAGACACGCGACAACTTGGTGGGGTGCACAGCTCGCTCTCGCCTTCCTTTCGATGAAGTCTCCATGAAAGAGACACATGGCAACAGGTCTCAGACCGTGATTCACTTCTACCCTTCTGTGATGAAAGCTTGCGTTGGGAAGACAGGTGGAGGAATTCCCTACTATCAGCACCTACTGTGGGGTCTGCTAAAAAGTGTATGTGGATGAAAGTTATGTGGCACGTGGACGGGGCTCGACAAAGAAGTGAAGGGAAGTAGCTATTAAAATTCTGTGGCGTAGATATGTGGAAGCATGGCGGGAGCCAGTAGAAGAGTGAAGGAAGTGATTGTTGTGAAGAGCACCCGGTGGACACGTGGCGGCAACCGACGGAGTTTAGCAAAATAAGCCTGATTGAGAAGTGAAGGGAAGCATTTTGAACGTATGAGGCATGGGTTGGTACTTAGAAAAATAAAACCATTCGAAGGGAGCTCGAGAAATTTCATATTCACAGCTTTTGGCAACTACTAGGGGCATTTTTCCTGCGGAATGAAGAACCCAAAATTTTCTCTGGCTTGCAGACTAGAGCCCCATCCATAGGGCGACATAGTTAGAGCTTAGAAAGAGTTTCCTACAGAGGCAGCCATTTGGCCTCAGATGGTCTTGATATGTCATGCAGATTCTCTTGCACTCCACTTAGGTCAAGCATTTCTTTGTAAGGTAGTGCCGCAGGTAAAATAGCCCTAGACTCAAATTGGAAGAGTAGTCGTACAATTGAATGAGTGACACCTTCAATATATGTTCTAGTAGGAGTTTGCCTGTAGCCCTAGAAAGTGGATGTGTCCTGTTGCTTCTCTTCAATATTCACTGCAATTTGTTCTACAGTGGCCACCGACTCATCTACAAGAAATGGGGAGGGCAGGCGGGAGAAATTTTCCCACATGCTATCCATAGTCTGGCTCAAGGTGGTTGCGCATGCATTAGCATAAAGGATATTTGAATAGTAGTGGATGAATTTGTTTGCCATTTTGGCAGCAGCCTTTTGATCCTTGATCCCTACCTTTACTATGTCTTCATCTGAGACCATGTATAACTTAGAAAACTTTTTGCCTTAGGAACCCTTTATGTGATAAACTGTAGGAACTGCTCAATTGCTCCATGAACCTCCCTGCTCAAGCTTGTCACCTACGACATAAATTGGAGCATTGGCTGTAGTGTCAGGCAGAAGGCCTTGACCTTTTCCTAGTACGAAACATATAATTGTTGAGCCACTGGAATGAGGTCTGGTTGGGTAGCAGGGTCCTGGGGAATACTCCTTACAAGGGAAATCTCTGCATCCTTTAAGTTGATACTTTGTGTCAGCTTCGTGATACTTTTGTTTGTGGATTCAATTTGTTCCAACAAAGTCCTCCATTCGGCAAGCCATTTTTCTTTGGCCTAGTTTTTGTTCATTGATTTTGCTTCAAGGGAAGACTTTGTCTCCTAGAGCTACTTTTCCAATTGGGCCCTTTGGTTCTCAAATTCTACATCCTTCTATTGCATTTGTTGCTTGAATTGAGCATGTTGTCATTCAAACTCCTCACTCTTTTACTGCACTGCCTACCCCGCTAGAGCTAACTTGCTTTGATAGTCTTGGTTCCTTTGCCACAATGCATTGACCAGGGTTGGGTCAATGGATTGGAACTTTGCAATTTCCTTCTGGAGTTTGTTTTTCTCTACCTCCACTACCTACGCTTTCTCCCATAAGCGCACAATTTCTGCTTCTATCTCCTTTTCCTTTGTTTGCAGGAAATCGACCCTATCCTTCACAAGTTTTAGCTCCTCTTCTTTCTTCTTTAGTTGGCGACCATAATTGAGGAAGTCAGTGGTCACCACCCGCTGCATTTCTTCCATGAGCTCAACTTTTTCTTGTGGCTAGGCTATGCTCAGATCGAGTCCCATGGCGTACATGTTGTAATTGTCGGGATGCATCTCCCCTTATGGTTTGATGATGTTCAAATACATGATTGTGAAATGGATCAATTTTTTAGCTTCATTGTAAATAGTATACACCTATGGCTTCACCAGATTCTTGTCATCCTTGGCCTTTTGCTTCTGGATTATGAGAGCTCGTGCTTCCTTTGTAATAGTGCCCTCCACCATAAATTGGGCTAGCGACTGAACTAGCCCACCTGCGAAAGTTGCACCGGGAAGTATGGAAAAAGGGAATGTGAGGGTAGTAGTTTTGGGTGTTCTCTTCTTTGGGAGATTGATTGTTTGCCAGGAGAAATGAGGGACATGCCAAAGCTCGGTTTGCAACCCTACAAGAGGACTCATCGGGTGTTTTGGTAAAAGCGGAGTCATGACAAACTCCATCTGTTGAGTGGACTAGGTTGGGCTTGATATAGTAGTACTAGGAGGGGTGTCAATAGCGGCCATGCTCGTAGAGAGAGAGACGAGAGCAGATTGGGCAGTGGCAGATGGTGTAAGGGTTTGTGAAGGCGTCAAGATAGATGGCCTCATATGGGAGAACTGGGAGAAAATTCTCATGACCATTGTGGCAGAGGTAGAAAAGGAAGGGCTGACACTTGTAGTGATGGGTGCCATAGACACAATGGGGGACACTAGAGATTGCGAAGTAAGAGAAGAAGGAGCAAATGTTACCTGTTGGCTAGATGATTGTTGTTCTTGGCACGCCACGATCTCTTGGCTTGCTACAAGTGCTTGCAAACTTTCCCCAAAAATTGTTTATGTGCACTATCGTTTGGTGGGCGGGGAGTCCTCCACCTCTACAGTTTCTTACTGTTGCTGAGTCATTCTTGTCCTTGTTGTTGTCTAGGTGAGTGTCTGCGAAGCTCTTGATACGTTCATCTGCACATTTGAATTAATCTGGCTAGGCCACTTCATTTCCTTCCTCTTTTGTTGAGTGGAGGCCGACGACACTTTTGACTCATTTTCCTTTCCTTTCCCTGCATGCTCTTCGGACTCGTCACCGGAGTCATCATCCTTATTAGTGCTCACGTCAAAATTCATGTGCGCCTCATTCCACAATCTATCAAATTCATCATCCAATGCCACGCTTCCATAAGGGGCCTCAGGTTGTTTGATTTCTTGGAAGTACACCCAAAAATCTTTGATTCTTTCCTCTTTCCATCCTTCTATTTTTGATAACTTGTTTTGAAGGTCAGCTACCATTTTGCGCTTCTCATCATACTTCACCGCGGCAAAGTAGAAAATATTCCATGGCAGCCTACTATTGTTTGTAGGAATGTGAATCAAATGAACTAGTAGATCATCTAGATCTTTCAGCGAGTTCTACCTCTTTTCCTAGTAAGGTCGGGGGTTGTGCATTACCTTGAAAAATTTATTCGGCAAGTCATTCTTAGGGTTGTAATTCCATTTGTCACAAATAATTACCAACCCCAGATGAGCTAGCTTATCTTCCAGCAGCTGGTGTGTCTTCTTTTTCTTCATGACCACCATTTTAAAGCTTAGCGGGAAAATGAAGAATCCCCTCTTCTTTGTTGGTCCTCCGCAAAAGGTGTAGCTGATAAAGGATAATTGCTAGAACATTTCAAGGGCTAGCACCTGATTTGTGACACATGTCATAAGGCGAAATGGTTTCCCGGTGAAACCACGCATTTAGATGAATGTGAAATCCACTCCGAGAAACCAGTCACATTTGGGAGTGAAGTTCTACATATACCTTGTCTACTCCTTGGTGTGTCAGTCGATACCATCATCTCCCTTCAATTCTTGAAAAATTAGAGTCAAGAAATAATCTGAAAATGCATAATAATCGTAAGTAGAGGAGAGGAGAGGAGTCCATACAAAAACTGGCCTCCTTTTGCCAGATCCATAAAAAATAGCCAACTTCACATGCTTCTTGAAGAAATCAAGGTTCTGATGCAAAACATATGGGCAAGGAAGGAAGGAAACTTGAACCTCCATTGCATTTGGTAGTCCTTTATTTGCCTTATCATATCATCAACAAGGAATTGTGCAAAATCATACTAGAAATAGGAATGTTTCATGCGGAACTGAAACCTCAGACCCAATTGAAATTCATGCACATCCTTGTCAGTGTCCAGGCCACAAACAAATTCCAACATTGAGAAGGCCTCCTGCATGTCCGTTGGGAAGGAATTGTGTGATGTTGGGATCTTTGGTGGCTTTTTTTTATCTTCTTTAGGCCTTTGGGTTTCTTTGTTATAAAAATCCAGAGCCTTTTTCATGGTTCTCCATATTTCCTCTCCCTTCGTTAGGTTGAATGGCTCTATCCCTTCCACTCTAGAGCTTTGATCAGGGATGCATATCATATTCTAGATAGCTCCCGGGAAAATATTAACTTTCAACTTCTGACCTTCAATGGTGCTAGTGCTCAGGTTGAAATGCTTGATGGCTGCATCGACTAGTTATGGGAAATAGTGCACAAACAAGACCATATATTGTGGGAATCTGTTGAACCATAGCTTCCGCGCCAAAGTATCTGGGCCGCTAAATTTCTTCATCCTTTCACAGGCCACCTCCCTCAAATACTTAGGGTTCTTTGTGAGAATGGGATCATGAATATTATCCCAGTCCTCCTTGATTAGGATATGGTTTCTATAACTTTTAGGGTTGTCCAAGACCCGTGTGTTTACCCATCCTGACTTATCTAGTATCCCAGGTGAAGCGTAAGAGATGTCTTCAAAGACATAGATGATTGATGTTGCACACATAGCATCAAACAAGCTTTGCATTGCCTCTCCCTGTGTCTCTACTTGTGCCTCTGCTTGTGCCTCCACTTGCAAACTTTCTGCCATTTTCCTTTTGTTGGAGACGTCTGCTTAGCTCAAATTTTCTACAATTTACCTCGGCTCTACTTGCACTCAAAAACTTCTTTTGCTCTAGGTAGCGTGTTTGAAATTTTTTCACAATGCTAGCCTTTTGCATGCGATACTTAGTTATTTCCTTCTTTGGGTGGCCAACAATGCTCACCTTATAGCATTAAATTTGGCATGTATCATAGTTATTTGCTAGTGTGAAATGAATTACTTGCCATTTTGAAATGACAAGAATTCATAATGACCTTTGGTAATGATGTCCGTCGGCATGATTTTCTTGGAAATTGAGCCAAAAATTTGAAGGAAGCTTAGGAGTTCGTATGTCATGGAAATTAATATCCCAAATAAAATGATTAAGTCCAAATATGCAATAAGTGCTTGAAAAGATAGGGGTTCTACCTTGGAGTTTGAAAAATTCCTGCAACATGACACCTCAACATTCATTCGTATGGACTATTGCCAAAGACTGCCACCAACTTATGCTAATTAATTAGCTCCTATTAATCCTTGCACGCATCAAATCTAACCTAGCAGACATAACTTGGTGGGAAATTCGAGTGAGCCTTGGTGTAATTTTCAAGATGGTACTTGATTAACATCATGCTTATGGTATGCAAATTACTACACTAATCCTAGCCATTTCTATAAATAGGCGCTTAGACAATAGAGAAATCACACTTAGCACTCTTAGCAGAATTAGTAATAGGCAATTGGCTTAGCATCTGGCATTAGCAGTTGTGTAGAATTTTCATAGAGCTTAGACTTAGGTAGTATGTGTGTAGAGCTAGCATTAGATAGTTACATAAAGCTTGTCGCCATGAATACCCCAATCAGGCTAGTATGCAAGAAATCCCAGTTGGCTTTTCTTGGTAAAATTACAACCTTGGTTCGAAGCCTTCTTGTCGAACCATATTTTAACCACCTGTTGGTGGTTGGACATGGCTATCAGGGCCTTTTCCCTTTTTTCCTGCACTTCCAGCAACTCAGCCAGCCAAACCTCTATGGTGGCATTTTGCTCTACCTTGAGAGATTTGAGCAATTGCAATGTCGGAGTCTCCATGGAGATAGGCAATAGCACTTTTTTTCCATACACTAACTTGTACAACGAAGTCTTGATGACTTGATTAGGAGTTATACAGTTAGCCCAAAGCATCGCTCGAAGGTTTTTATGCCATTCTCATTGATGCTCGGACCCAATTCTTTTGATGAGTCTGACTAAATTTTTGTTAATCGACTCTGCTAGGTCGTTACCTTGTGGGTAGTAGTTCGATGATGTCTTCAAGAATATGCCATATGTGAGTGAAAATTGACATACCTTAGAGGCTAGGAAAGCCTTGGCATTGTCAAAGATGATGGTTTTGGGAGGGCTGAATCTCGTCACCAATTCCTCAAGGAAATCCACTATCTCTGCCCCTATCGCATTCTTTAGGGGAATTGCTTCGGTCCACCTAGTAAAGTAGTCGATGGCTGTTAGGATCTATTTGTGTCTAGCACTAGAGGTGAGATTGATCATTCTGATGAAATCAAGGCCCCATTGTGTGAAAGGCTCATCAACCACTATCAGATTGAGAGGCATTGTGGAATTTTTTCTTCTCTCTGCGAAGAATTGGCATTCCTTGCAAGCTTTTACCAGGGAGTATGAGTCATTAAAAAGTGTAGGCCAAAAGTACTCAATGCACATGATTTTGATGGCGATGGTCTTTGTGGAGAAATTACCACCCATGGGACTGTTGTGGTAAGTGTCAAGAATCTGCTTCACTTGCTCTACGGTGACACACTGCAATAGAACATCGTTGAAGTTCCTCTTGAAAAGGACCCCTTCAATGAGCGCATATTTGTTGTTTTGCAATTGGTAGAATCTTCTCTTTTGAGAAGGAAGTTTGGGCGGATATTTTCTTGTGTGCATGAATCTCACTCTATCTACCATCCAACAGCCTTTGGATTTAGATTCATTCGTTAGAACCAGCTCTGATTGCTCTTCTTCGACTGTCATTTCCTCATTGTGTGCCAAATACTCGCGCAATCCTCTTCCTTGGACAGTCTTTGTAGGCTTTACCTCAATGTCATATTCAAGGATCTTAGTGATCCAATTATCCCTCTTTTCAGTGATTTATCCTTCCATGATGTATTTGTGAACACTGGAATGCACAACATAAACAATCACCTTATTGCAAGATATTAGGTGTCAGAACTTCTTGAGTCCCTTAACAATTGTGAAGGCTTTCCTTTCGATGAAGTTATAGTTCATCTCATATTCCTTCAGGGTATGGGAGTGAAATGCTATCGGATGTTCTCCTTTGCCTTCATCGTCCTTCTGAGTTAAGATAGTAGCAATGCTTGACTTGTTGAATACATACATTATGAAGTCCTTCGATAGGACTGGATTGACCAGCACAGGAGCTGAAGAAATAGAATCTTTAACTTCTTTAGACCATTTAAATAATTGATCCTTTTTCACCATCAGGGTGATTGGTCTAATTATCCCTACAAAATCTAAAATGAATTTGCTCACAAAATTTTCCTTCCCCAGGAAAGATTGGACTCATTTCTTGTTGACCAGTAGGGGAAGTTCTTTGATTGCTTTCACCCATTTGGGATCAAGTGCAATTCCTTCTTTGGACACTGCATGTCCCAATAGCTTGCCTTGCGGTACTCCAAAGACACATTTTTTTGGGTTCAGGGATACCCCGAACTCCTAGAATTTTTTGAAAACCATCTTAAGGTGATCAAAATGATCATCTTTATGTTTGGAGAAAATAGTTAGATCATCCAAATAGATCAGGATAATCTTGTTAATCAATTCGTTAAAAGTGATATCCATTGCTCGCTGGAAGGTGGCTCCCGCATTTGAAAGGCCAAAAGGCATTTTTGCATATGCGAACGTTCCCCACTTGGTAGTGAATTTTGTTTTGTGTTGGTCCTCTTCTTTGACCTAGATCTGATTGTAACCGGAGAAGCCATCCAGCAGAGAAAACATTTCTGAACCTGCCACTATTTGCAAGATTGTCTCCATAGAAGGCAGCGAATAATGGTCCTTTAGGGATGCTTTGTTCAGGTCCCAAAAAGTCAACACATAGGTGGATGTCTCCATTCTTCTTTCAAAATGGCACCAGGTTGGATACCCATGTGTTGTGCTTGATCAAGATGACAATCTGAGACTGAATTAGCTTTTGCGCCATCATGGCTTCGATCTTTGGGTTCACTGGCCTTTGTTTCTGGTAGACTAGTTTTGCACCTTCCGTCAACTCTATTGTATGCTGGATGATTTTGGGATAATATCCCTTAAGGTCATCATATGACTAGGCCACCACTCCTTCATACTTCTCACAAAAAAATTTGAGCCTTTCTTTATCATGATGCGAAACATCTTTCCCGACTTTGAGCTTTCTTCCATCTCTGACTTGAAGGTTCGCATAGTCACTTTTGTCTACTAATTTTTTTTTTTCATTTCTTGCATCGTCACAATCAAACAGGTTTTCAAGAGTAACAAGCCCCTTCAGAAGATTATTAGACCTTAGTTGAATGATTTTTTCATCATAGGCTTCAAAAATTTTTGGTTGGAATTGGTCAGCAAACTCTCCCGACTATTGGATGAATGAGGCGATGTGTTCATCGCTATCAAATACCTGCTAGCTTTGATCGTTATTTGGAATCATTGGTCAAACTATTACTCGTACATAGTGTTTTTTATGCATTAGGTCAGAGGGAGGTTCAAATTAAGATCTGATTGTGGCCATGCGATTTGCATCAACATTTTGTTCTTTGGGCACCGTCTGAATGTTGAAGGCTTCAAAACCTTCTATCAAGTCCCAGAATCTATGTCTATAGGATCTCATGCCAACATTCTTAGCTGTTGAAACCCCTCAGACTTGGTTTACTACTAGTTTAGAATCTTTGAACACCATTAATTTCTTAATGCCCATCCGCTCGACAAGGCTCAGATCTTGCACTAGGCCTTCATATTCAACTTCATTGTTCAAACAAGCAAACTAGAAACAAAAATACCGAAGTGTCCTTTCATTATGTGGGGATGTCAAACATATCTCAGCTCCTGTGCCCACTTTGCATCTTGCTCCGTCAAAGTGCAGTGTCCATAGTTTTGAAGTTTGGTCACTCTAAGGTTCCTTCATGACTTTTGAAAGCACTTGATCTTCATCATAGATGACATAGGTTCCCAACCTAGTAGCATGATAGTTTCCAAAAAGGTTCAACATCTATATATTCACTCAAGAGGACTTCTTCTTTATCTGTTTGATGTTCGGTCACCTTTTCATCTTTTAGCAACTTACTGCAATACGTCTCTTTCTTAGTGAAAGAGGTATGGGAAGCTTCAAAGTTGATCCTAGATTCATCGGCCACATGTTCCAAGTGCAAAGCTTCAAACACTATTTTCATTTTAGCTCCATGCTTGGTCCTCAGGATCAAGTGCAACCAGTCCAGAGAAAGATACCCTCCTGTCTTTGAAGTGAATTCTTGGGATAGGAAAAGGCCAAACATAGGGGGACATCTATGATCATAGTGTCTTGTGGAACTATGATGTTAGGGCAAGAGAACAGAGTCAAGGGGAGGTTTTTGATGACACATACCGTTTCAAATTTGTTCCCATCAAGTTGCATAATCCCCTTCTTTAAAGGCTCATAGGTAATTCATAGGGCTTCAGCTATTTGCTTGGGCATGATTGTAGTGCTTGCGCTAGAGTCAATCATGGTATTGTGCAATAATTTCTCTCCCACAATAAGGGTTAGGAAGAAGGGTTTTAGTTTTGGCTTATCTTTAACCTTGCTAGGGGATTCCTCTGTGCTATTCGTGAGAACTTTGGGAGTAGTTGATTGATCAAGAGCCTTTCCTTTGAGTAGTTGCTATGTTGGCTCAATGATCAGATCCTCCTGGAGAGCCTTTTGTAGCAATGTCTTATGTTCCAGAATAGCTAAGATATCCCACAGGGACACATTAGCGGATGATTTTTCAATTGTTCCACCATATTTAATGGTGGATGATTCGAAGGATTCTGCTCCTTAGCTCTTGTTACAACAATTTCCCTTCACGACAGACCTTGTTGTGCCACTATAGAGGTACTAGGCGTCTGATTGGAAGCACTTTTGGGATGCAGACTCACTAGTTGTAGAATGACTGATTTGCTTATGAATCTCCTCTTTGAGCGAGTATTGTAATCAAACTGTACTTGCGTGGTTTTCAATGTGGATGTATCATTTTCAAACACTACCTCTTCTTCTTCCATCCATGAGAAGAGTGTGTGATCGGGAGAAATATCCGTTTCTTGCTCCAAGGACATCCCCTGCATTTGTGTGGTAAGCACCACATTTTCCATTTGTGGAGAGGCATATACATAACCTCCATGGTTCGACGTTGTGCCTTGACTGCGTTGCTCCACCACCTTTTGTAGTAGGCTGTTGTGGGGGAAATTTTGGGGCATATGTGAGTCGCCGCAAGGGAAATCACTAGTGGTTGGTGTCATCAACTAAATTGCTTTGCCCCGTTGTCAGCTCTCTTCTTGAGCTTGGGTTGGCACTTTGCAATGAAGAAGGCACTGGTACTATTTGATTAGTTGTTGGCACCTATGAACTGGTGCAAGTGCCTCCTTGGAACTATTTTTGTTGGTAAGAAGAACTTCTGCCTTGATAATTCTGATAAGTTGGCTTTGGAGGCACGACCTGGTTCTGCTTGGTGATAGTTATTTCGTTGGTGATGGTACACAACATTTCCTTGAACTCGCTCATCTCTTCCTTTGAAGATCCGGATGTAGAAGCAACATTCTGTGGTGCATTCAAATATGTGTACATGGATTGGGGGGTGCAGACGCACTAGTAGATGGCATTTCCTAGGTGGAAGCTAATACTTCGAGGAATATAGGCATCATGGGCTGAGGCGGAAACTTCCCAGCATCTATTAGATTGTTCTCCAGTTTGACTGCGATGTTGTATACGTCTGATAGCATGGTTCCCCCAAGAGACTAGATCATCATCAAAATATCAGGGTTGATATATTTTAGGTAAGACATGAACACTAGCTTGGTCAGCGAGCGGATAGTGACCTATATTCTTTGCCAAGTTATATGGAATTGAGCATTGAAATAAGTCATGGCTTCATACGGGGCCCGTTTTATGACTGATAATTAATGATATTGCGAAGACCTATCTCCATCATTTGAGAATTTTTCATAGAAAGAGTCTTTGAGCTGATACCAGGTACCGATAGTATTAGCTTGCAACGTACAGTACCAATCCAGGGCCTTGCCTTTGAAAGAGGCGGTGAGCAACCTTAGTGCTACATTTTGGTTTGTAACACCATGCACCAGACACACGTCTGCAACATCTTGCAAATGTTCAAATGGTTTTTTTGAGCCATCTCCGGTGAACTTAGGTATAGCTTTTAGGGTAGAGACTCGGATAGGGCCCCAAACGATGGGTGCTACTGGTGCTACAAGAAGACTTCTGGCGTCCCATGCCACATAATTTCTATTAGAAGTGGGAAACATGGCTAGTGGAAGGGGCAAAGGAAGTGGAATGTTCACTAATTGGTTCGCAGCTTGTACTGTCCCTAAGGGTAGCACTAACAACCTAGGATTATTTGTTGTTTGAGACCTAGTAACAGGTTGATGGCTCATACACCCTCTTTGAATTTAGATTCATTTAAGCAGTCCCATTGGGTGTGCCAGAAAAAAGAAACTGTTGATGCAAAAAATTGGCAAGGTAACAGCCTTTATGGGAAACTCAGTTAATGGGGGGACCAATTACGCTAAACTGAGTAACCTCTAGGTTTTTAAAGAAGTCGGCTTCTTCTGTAATTAGGGTTTTGGAATGGGAAAATGAAGCAGATATAAAAAATAAAGATCTAACTAAGGAAATGCGCCAAGGAGTAGATATAGGCACGGTAAATCTATCTTGGGAGATTCAATTTAAGGGCCTGATCAGTAATCTGTAATGTTCTAGAATAACAGAAATTAAAGATAACGATATGAACGATTCGTCTAACGACATAAAATAATTTTCACACTCATTCACTAAAAAGAGGAGTCAAAGACATGATCTAAACCAACAAATTTGAATTAAAATCATAGAAGTTCTGCAAATGAACAATTCAGGACAATAATGGCACAGTATTAATGTTTTATCAAATAGTTTAAGAAAAATAGAAAGGCCAAACAATGGCATAGTCCAAAAGTCTCATACAATACTAAAAGCAATATTAATGGCCTGGTGTCTTTCCCTATTTTTTTGTATCTTCCAAAATCATTTTCTAAAGCAAGAATTAGTATATATAGCTAGCAATCCCACTGCCTAGTGGGCTAGTAATAGAAAAAAACTTTGTATCTTGAGCAATGATGGCAATAGTAATGATTCCCCTCGGCCGTTGTAATAGAAAAGATTCGGGCCATAGCATGTAGTCGCTCCCCAACCAGATGCATCCCCTGTGAATGATGGAAGTGGTAAAAAAAATACCACGCAGACAAGTGTCATTTTCTTATGAAGGCAGTTAAGACACACAACATCTTGGCAGGGCACGCAGCTCGCTCTTGCCTTCCTTTCGATGAAGTCTCTGTGAAAGAGACACGTGGCAGCAGGTCACAAACCGTGATTCACTTCTACCCTTCTATGATGAAAGCTTGTGCTGGGAAGACACGTGGAGGAATTCCCTACTATCAGCACTGACTATGGGGTCTGCCAAAAAGTGTATGCGGATGAAAGCTATGTGGCACGCGGACGGGGCCTGACGAAAAAGTGAAGGGAAGCAGCTATGAAAATTTCATGGCGTAGACACGTGGAAGCATGGCAAGAGCTGGTAGAAGAGTGAACGAAGTGATTGTTGTGAAGAGTTCCTGGTGGACATGTGGCGGTGGACGACAAAGTTTAGCAAAAGAAGCCCGATTGAGAAGTGAAGGGCAACATTTCAAATGTATGAGGCATGGGCCGGTACTTAGCAAAATAAAACCATCCGAAGGGAGCTCGAGGAATTTCATATTCACACCTACTTAACTAGTAAGTTCACAAGCTAGGTATTTTCGTTCAATGGATAGTCCTTCATTCCAAAGATAGCCTAAATACTTGGATAACCCTACTTACAAGTAAGTAAACAATTCCCTCCCATACTGGATTATCTCTCCTAGGAGTATGCATAAGCTTTCCTAGTTAAATCAATAACTTAGCTAAATACACCATATGTGCTTTTCGTGTCCAATCATACCTAGTATATAATACCTATGATAACACCCATCTCCTAATATGGAGTACATAAAAACACAATATGAAAACAACACAAAAGCTTCAACTTTCTTTTCAAAATAATCTACATTCACTAATGCATATATTAGAAAATACATCTCATTCATGTAAGAAAATAACATCATTCAAAGTAAAATAAAAAAGAGTAAGGGGTCCTCATGCTTGTTATCACTTATCCCAACTAAAGATAGCAAAGAAGCCTTCTCCAACAACAGCTAGCTTGACAAACAGCTTCTCAAGAAATGTCACTATAATCCCCACCTCTCAAGTTGATAGCTTACTCCTCTTAGAATATAATCTCCTCACAAACTATAAGAATTCTCTTCTTATCTCTCTCAATGCTAAGAAAAGTATGACTAGTTATAATGTAGAAAATAGGAATTGCAAAAGATATATAATCTCTTGAAAGGAATGTGTCCCTCACAATGAAACGATTCAACTATTTATAGAGCAACCAAGAAACCACAAATCCTATAGTTTAGGCATGCCAAATGACAACAAACTCCATGCAAAGCAACTCAACAATAAGGTGGCGATCAAGTAAGTTCAAACTCAGTAAAACCTCCTATAGATCGACTAGTTTCTTTGACAACAATTCAAAGACTTATTCCAATTGCACATGGAAGAATTTGAATTTTTTCAATGAAAGACATCTACAACAAAACCAACACAAAGGTGGCACCATCTGCTATTTTATTTCCCTCCTTTTTGGTGCCATCAAACTTAGTCAATATCCATAACATGACATCAGGTTAACATTGATCCAAAAGATGTATGAATTGACATAGCAGCTTAATATGTGAGACGTAGTGAAGCATGGTCTCATTTAATACGTCAACCAAGTCAACGATTCTTCAGCTAGCATATATCAAATGCAAGGCCACACCAAATATAGTGTGCTATTCACAAGGATAATCAATTTTCACTTGCAATCGATAGCTATTAAATCGGTTTTCAAAGACATGGTCAACATTGACCTTCAATCCATAGTCTATATCAACTATAAGTCAGCCTTATGAATCGACTTAATAAATAAGAGATAATTGATTTCAATTGACATATATAATATGTATTATATATATATATATATTTATATATAATATATATTATATACATATATATATATACTTAAATACCTTATATGTATTTGTATATATATATATCCATTAATATATATATATTTATATATATATATCATAAGTCTATAATGTAAGAACACATTCGATATATATATATAGTCAATATTGTATATAATAAACACATTATAACAATTTATGCATATATATGTATAAACATATATACCTCTATGTACATGTATGTGTACATATATCTATATCGATGCATCTGCATGAGCATGTCCTTTCGCCAACATACGTATGTATCGATATACATATACATATGGATACGTGTATATACTATAAACATATATATATATATATATATATGTCCACATTTGTTTCACATATAGCCATTCATGTTTACCATCATATTGATAAGTGTGTAGGTGTGGTATATCTATACATATGCATATACATTTCATTAGATCCCATTGACACACATGCGCATACATATAAATATACTTCCACATACATCCCACTTGTCCATATGATCGTAATAGCACAAGAAAGGTCTCAAAATCTCAAACAGATAAACATCACCCAATGCATGCAGAAGTAAATGAGACTCTAAAATGCAGACATATGACTAGGGATGACTTACCTATAACCCACAAAATGAATCAAATCAATCTTTCTAATGTGGTGTGTGTATATGCTTAGATATTTTACTTTTACCGATTACCCAACCAAGATCTTCTCCTAAGTGATACTTCCCCTCCGCCTAGAGGAATGGAACACATACCTGCATCCACTAACACATGCACATGACAGTCAACTGTTCATAACAATATGTAGTAGACATTAACATCTCCAAAGTTAGAATAACGATAATTCAATAACCTTCCATTCATATATATGTAGTATTTCACCATGAATAACATCAACAGAGGTAACATTCAAATGAGACAATAATCAATTGAGATAACATTCATATTGATAGCAAGGTACAAGCATAACTTATTCATCTCTAGAATTCACATTACATCTATATTTACCCTATGCAGTAATAGTAAATAGTAACTCTACATTTGGGGTGTAACATACTCCCCCCTTATGAATCATTGTCTCTGATGACATTAAGGTATTGTTAAAACATAACAACTAACAACACATTATTCACACATTCTTAAAAGCATTAAGAATATTAATAAATTTATATTGAATTTCCGCATAGTCCTCCCAAGTAGCTTTGTCTTCTACGTACTGGTCCCATTGGAATTTGCACTGCAAGACCTCTCTATTATGTAAGTGTAGCTTATGTGTTCCTAGCACCTTGATGGGCTTGAGAGTTACTACTCTGAGGTCTCGTACCTGTAAATCAGTCCAATCAATTACATGATTATCCCCTAGTATATACTTTTTAAGGTAGGACACATGGAAGACATTATGCATTCTGGAAAGAGTTGGTAGCAATGTGATTTGATAGACTACTGGATTCACTTCCTCTAGAATCTAAAAAGGTCCTATGTAACACGGGGCTAACTTAGAAGACTTTCCAAATTTAATGAAACTCTTGTGAGGTTTCACTCTCAAGAATACTTTGACACCTAAGGAAAAATTACGGGCACTCTCTTAGTGTCAGTGTAGCTTTTCTGTCAATCGTTAGCTTCAGCTAACCTTTGCTTAACAACCTTAACTTGTTCATCCATTTTTTCCAACATTTTTGGCCCAAGACTTACTTGATTCTCAAGTTTATCCCAACTTATATGATTTTGACGCTTTCAACCATACAAAGCTTTGAATGGAGCCATCTTTATTGCAGAATTATAAGAGTTATTATAAGCAAATTTAAGTAAGGGTAAGTAATCCTCCCACTTGTATTGTTGATCCATGCAATACATCCTAAGTAGGTCTTCCAATACTTGGTTTACCCTTTCTATTTTCCCATCCATTTCCAGATGATATGCTAAGCTAATATTCAACTGATTCCCTAGTGAAGAAAACAAGGTTTGCCAAAACCTAGAAGTGACTCGTCCATCCCTATTTGAAATTATATTTTTCAGGAATTCCATGCAATCTAAACATTTCCTACACAAATTTCCTTGCTATGATAGGTGCTCCATCAATTAGGTTCCCTAGTATAAAATGTGCTACCTTTGTAAGCTTATCTACTACCACTAGAATGGTATTGTGATTATTATTGGACATAGGCAATCCTTGCACAAAGTCCATACTTATGACTTGCCACTTCCTCTCTGGTATATCATGTGGGTATAACAAGCCTGCAGGATGATGATGCTCAACTTTCACCCTTTGACACTAAAGACACCTAGCCACAAAATTAGCAACATCTCCTTTCATTCAATTCCAGAATTATAATGGTTTTACATCATCCATCATTTTCATTACTCTAGGATATCCAAAGTATGGTGCTTCATGTATTTCCTTCCATTACAAATTTCTTAATTCCTTTATGTTAGTGCATACATCCTACCCTTATATCTCATTATTCCATTAGGTTCAAATTGAAAACCTTCATACCTAGGATCTTGTGGCTTATATGTGAGTGATTGCTTAACTTGCAAGTAATACTCATCCTCCTTGCACTTTTGGAGTACTTGCCCCTTGAAATCTATATGGATTGTTACTATAGAAGCAATGTGTCATCTTAGACTTAATGCGTCAACAACCCAATTTTATTTTCCCTTAATAAAATTGATATTATAATCATATTCGTCTATTAACTCTAACCATCTTCTTTGCCTAGAATTTAGATTAGGCTGAGTAAAAAGGGACTTTAACCCATTATGGTCAGTTTTCAACTCAAAGGGCTTTCCTAGCAAATAGTGCCTCCACATTTGTAATGCATGAACTACAACTGCTAATTCTAAATCATGCCATGCATAATTCATCTCATATGGTTTCAAATTTCTAGATTCATAGGAAATTACTTGCCCATCTTGCATCAATACACCTCCTAACCCTTCTCCACATGCATCTGTGATAACCACAAAGTTACCTTCAGGATCTAGTACTTTTAAGATTGGTGCAATGGTTAATTTCTCCTTGAGTAGGTCAAAATCCTCTTGAAACTTCTCAGTCCATACAAAATTCTTTCCTTTCTTTTGTAAATAAGTAATTGGAAAATAAATCTTAGAAAGTTTGCAACAAACTTCCTATAATACCTTTCCAAACCCATGAAAATTCTTACCTTTGACACGTTCTTAGGTATAGGCCACTCAATTACCGCTTTAATCTTAGTTGGATCTACGACAATTCCATCTGCTGAAATCACATGACCTAAATAATGTACCCTCTTTTGGAAGAATGTGCACTTGGAAAGTTTACCATACAACCTATGCTCTCTCAACTGTTGTAGGACCATTTATAAATGCTTGCAATGTTCTTCCTCATTTCTAGAATAAATCAATATATCATCTAGAAAAACTAGTAAAAATTTGTCAAGGTAATCCCTGAACACACTATTCATCAAGTTCATGAATGTTGCAGGTGCATTTGTTAAACCAAAAGGTAAAACAGTGAACTCATCATGACCATATTTGGTTTTGAATGCAATTTTAAAGATATCTTCATCCTTAACCCTCAATTGGTGATATCCAAACCTCAGATCTATTTTAGAGAATATAGCGGCACCCCTCATTTGATCAAAAAGGTCGTCAATGCATGGCAATAGATACTTGTTCTTAACCATACCTTTGTTAATCATATGATAGTCGATGCACAAATGTAATGTACCATCCTTCTTAACAAAGATAACTGGTGCTCCCCAAAGCGATACACTTGGCCTTATCAGTCCTTTTGGCAACAATTCACCAATTGTGTCTTAAGTTCCATAAGTTCAGTGGTTGTCATCCTATAGGGTACCTTAGAAATAGGTTCTGACCCTGGCATTATATCTATAGAGAATTCAAATATTCTTTTCGGAGGCAACCCTGGTAACTCCTTTGGAAACACATCCAAAAATTTCCCTAATATTGGATACTTCTCCATATCCGATTTTCCAATATCATCTATTTCACCATCTTGTAAACTTTGGAACTTTGAATCATCTCTATCCTTTCCCAGTTCTTCAATCTTTACGATGAATATTTTACACCCTTTCTTCTTAGCTCTTATAAGTTGCATTGTCATAATTTTTCAAACTTTAACCTCCCTAGGTATCCCTTGGAATTTAACTTGATTTCCAAAATCATCTAGGCATTCTATAGTCTTAGCATGGTGGTCTACTATATCCCTATGTTTCCACAAGCAATTCATACCTAGGATAACATCATATGATCCTAGAGGTGAAACATAAAGGTTAACTTTTGTAGAAAAACTAGGTAGTTCTATCCTAGCCTTGAATAGACATTGATCCACCTTTTCTCTTGTTTGGTTTCCATACTCTACATTCCAAGGCATTGCCATGTGTTCTGCCTTTCTAGATAATTGTTTAGCTATTCTAGGTGAAATGAAATTCTTAGTTTCACCAGTATCGATAAGAATAGAAATAGGTAAGCCAAACAAAATACCTAGTGTTTCGATTGGAGTTACTTGGTACTCTACCTGTCGATCATCCACTTTTGCATGTATCTTATGCTGAAACATTGCTTGTTGAGTGGGTAATGGATTACCATATAGTCGTGATCCAAAAAATTTATTGGGACACTCATTAGCATAATGATCCCCTCTGCATTTAAAACATCCTAAAAGCGGTCCTCTTTTCCCTATGGTTTCTCTAGCCTTATTAGTATTATCACTAGCCTTATTGGTATTACCCATGCTAGAATCATTCCTTTTCTGCTCTCTCCTAATCTCTTTTCCATCATTGTGGAATATATTCCCCTTAGGCCTTGGAGCATTTTGCATAGATTCCTCCATCTTAGGAACTTCCACATCCTTCTTTTGCTCCTTTCTTTCTTGATGAGTGGAATTAGCCCTAAGATTTTACTCCTGCTTAATTTTGTTTTCATATACAAGATCCATTGTTGTTGGACCATGCATATCCACTTCTCCTCCAATTTGACTATTGAGTCTCGTTATAAATTTCCTAATACGAAACACTCATCCTTATGATATATGGGAACATAGCGCAAAAGTCGGGTGAACTCCCAATATTCATTGACTGTCATGTTACCTTGCCTTAAACCTAGGAAATCCGAAAGTTTTTGGTCATAGTAAAGTCGTGGTAACCATATTTGCAAAAAAAATCCACAAATTCTCCCATGTCAGTTTCATGAGTTGATATTAAGTTCCAACTTCTTGTTTATCCACCAGTTAGAGGCTTCCCCTACTAACTGATATGCACCCCATGTGACTTTAGTAATTCCATCATAGTTTCATATTTCAAAATACTTTTCCATTTGAACAAGCCACACCTCAACTTCATCACCTCCAGTACTATCATCAAACTTGGGTGGAATTATCTTCTTCATGTCCCTCAAAAGTTTGGAAACTATAAGCTTCTCATTCCTTTCCACCAATGGCGTGGGTGATTTTTCCTTCTCATGATTATGGTTTTCATTATTCCCATGGAAATAATTTTCCCCCTCATGATCATTAACTATTACTTCCTTTTCTACCCTATCCTTAGATCTTTCTTGTTCAAGGTTAGACAACCTTGCCAAGATTTGGTCAAGCCTAGCCTCTACTCTAGTGGTTCCTTGTCCAGCCTCCTAACTTCCACCATGATTAGTTCATGTCCTCACCATGCTTATGTGATTAGTCTCTACTTGAATGTTTTATCCATGTTAGACTAAATTAAGTTATCAATTATCTTATGGAAAACATAAAAGTAAACATTCACATGTACACAAGAATTCCATAAACACATAATTTTATTCATTTCCCGAGGATTTCAATATCCTTTCGATTACATGGAGTGACTATTCAGATAATCGAGTGGAGAGTATCCTTTGGATTCACTCTCAGACACATAACTTAAAGGAGTATAACCTACAGACTGGGACAGTTGTTGTTCCCTATCTTTATGGTATTACCTATCCCAAAAAGGATACTAACCTTCGGATTTATCATCAGATACATAATTTCGAGAGGCAATGTCAATATGGTGTTCATCAACAATGTAGTCTACATTTTTCACAAACATTTGTTCATGGGACCATTTCTCATCTGGCGGTGTTCATGGTACATAACTCTTGGACTCTTTACTTGAATAAATTGCTATTACTTCCACCAGTGATAGAACTTTGGGATCCCTAAAGATGAATGTCGGACTAACACTTCCTTTTGAAGGCATATCCCTAGAAAGTGGTAATGACTCAAAATTTTCTAGTGAGATGGTTGATAGGTAACTGTACACAGCCTTCATCTTCATCTTCCTCTTCACATCACTGATATGAGAAAGTGCATGACTAAATTTTTCAATGTCACTTAACCAAATAGAATTATCGTAGTTGGTTCCCTCTATGGTTCTAACGATGGCTTCTTTTTCCTTCTTGGACTTTAGGTAACACTTGTTTTTTATTACTGACTTTTGAGTCATTAATCTGAGATGCACCATCCTAGCACAATAATTCACAACATTAGATAATGTTGGATGGAAAGAATGATGAGCTCATAGGTTCCAGAGTTAAACCCAGTAGCTCTGATACCACATGTAACGACACAAACCCTTCTATGAAGTAAAAATTTCTAATTTACATCAAACAAGTAAATAAACTAAGGAACAATGCCAATGTAATAAAAAAAAAAAATCTTTATTGATAATTTCCAATCAAGATGCATAACATATTACAACATGAATTCCTTTTCATTTCATATAATACACTAATGTAAGAAACACACATTTACATACATAGCTCAAAGAGCTTTAAAACAAATAGTTGTAAGATGGTCTAGGATCCTTCCTTTCAAATCTTGGTTCTTCTGTCACCTGTTATGGATGAGAAGCATCACTCAAGTGCTTTTCCGCCAACCATGAACTCATAATGTTGTCCCTCGCACATCTATCATTCGATAGATGGCCCTTCCCTTCAGTGAAGAGATTGGTAGAGTAACCTGTAATGACAACCAACTAAGCATAGTTTTGTGTCCTACATAACTAGATCATGTAACCTACAATCTCTATGTAGCATGTAATACTGGATCATGGTGAACTGACAGTGTAGTCTCGGAAGTCACACAAACTAGAGTGGAGTCTCAGACATTCACACTACTTTGGCCAAAGTGTTCTCATTTAGTACTTCAAATGATGTCATCTATCACATACACTACTCAGGGCCAATTTGACTTAAGGCTATCTTAAGCTACGCATAGGTATTTCCTTCAATGGATAGTCTATCATCCCAGATAACCTACAACCATATTAATCTACTATGAATAAACCTACTTAAATAGTAAGTTCACAAGCTAGGTATTTCCATTCAGTGGATAGTCCTTCATTCTAAAGATAACCTAAATACTTGGATAACCCTACTTACAAGTAAGTAAACAATTCCCTCCCATACTGGATTATCTCTCCTAGGAGTATGCATAAACTTTCCTAGTTAAATCAATAACTTAGCTAAATGCACCATATGTGCTTTTCATGTTCAATCATACCTAGTATATAATACCTATGATAACACCCATCTCCTAATATGGAGTACATAAAAACACAATATAAAAACAATACAAAAGATTTAACTTTCATTTCAAAATAATCTACAATCATGCAATCAAAACCCATCATTCAAAGTAAAATAACAAAGAAGAAGGGGTCCTCATGCCTATTATCACTTATCCCAACTAAAGACAACAAAGCAGCCTTCTCCAACAACAACTAGCTTGACAAACAGTTTCTCATGAAATGTCACTATAATCTCCACCTCTCAAGTTGATAGCTTACTCTCAGAATATAATCTCCTCACAAAGTATAAAAATTCTCTTCTTATCTCTCTCTCAATGCTAAGCAAAGTACGGCTGATTATAATGCAGAAAATAGGAATTACAAAAGATGTATAATCTCTTGAAAGGAATGTGTCCCTCACAATGAAGCGATTCAGCTATTTATAGAGCAACCAAGCAACCAAAAAGACTATAGTTTAGGAATTCCAAATGACAACAAACTCCATGCAAAGCAACTCAGCAATAAGGTGGTGATCAACTAAGTTCAGACTCAACAAAACCTCCTACAGATCGACTAGTTTCTTTGAAGGAAATTCGAAGACTTATTCCAATTGCACATGGAAGAATTTGAATTGTTTCAATGAAAGAAATCTATAAAAAAACCAACACAAAGGTGGCATCATCTGCTATTCTATATCCCTCCTTTTTGGCACCATCAAATGCAGTCAATATCCATAACATGACAACAGGTTAACATCAATCCAAAAGGTGTATGAATCGACATAGCAGCTTAATACGTGAGACGTAATCAAGCATGGTCTCATTTAATACATTGACCAAGTCGAGGATTCTCCAGCTAGCAGATATCAAATGCAAGACCACGCCAAATGTCATGTGCTATTCACAAGGATAATCAGTTTTCACTAGCAGTCGATAGCTATTAAATCGGCTTTCAAAGACATGGTCAACATCGACCTTCAATCCATAGTCTATATCGACTATAAGTTAGCCTTATGAATTAGCTTAATAAATAAGAGATAATTGATTTCAATCAACATATATAATATGTATTATATATATTATTATATATTTATATATAACATATATTATATACATATATATATACTTAAATACCTTATATATATATATATCCATTAATATATATATTTACATATTTATATATATATATATATATATATATCATAAGTTTATAATGTAAGCACACATTCGATATATATATATATATACATATCAATATCAATATAAGAATACATGCAATATATTTGTACGTATATCTATATCAATGCATCCATATGAGTGTTTCCATTTGCCAACGTACGCATGTATCAATATACATATACATATGGATATGTGTATATACTATACACATATATATGTCCACATTTGTTTCACAGATAGCCATTCATGTTTACCATCATATCAATAAGTGTGTATGTGTGGTATATCTATACATATGCATATGCATGTCATTAGATCCCATTGACACGCATGTGCATACATACAAACATACTTCCACATACATCCCACTTGTCCATATGATTGTAATAGCACAAGAAAGATCTCAAAAGCTCAAATAGATAAACATCACCCAATGCATGTAGAAGTAAACAAGACTCTCAAATGCAGACATATGACTAGGGACGACTTACCTATAACCCACAAACTAA
Source organism: Sequoia sempervirens (assembly GCA_007258455.2). Lineage (NCBI taxonomy): Eukaryota > Viridiplantae > Streptophyta > Pinopsida > Cupressales > Cupressaceae > Sequoia > Sequoia sempervirens. Next base: position 242,608,268 of record VDFB02000007.1, on the reverse strand, counting down.
CTCAACTCAATCTTTCTAATGTGGTGTGAGTATATTCTCAAATAGTTCACTTTTACCAGTTACCCGACCAAGATCTTCTCCTGAGTGATACTTCCCCTCTGCCTAGAGGAATGGAACACAAACCCGCATCCACTAACACATGCACATGGCAATCAATTGTTCATAACAATATTTAGTATACATTAACATCTCAAAAGTTAGAATAATGATAATTCAATAGCCTTCCATTCACATATATGTAGTATTTCACCATGAATAACATCAACAGAGGTAACATTCAAATGAGACAATCATCAAATGAGATAACATTCATATTGATAGCAAGGTCCAAGCATAATTTATTCATCTCTAGAATTCACATTACATCCATATTTACCCTATGAAGTAATAGTAAATAGTAACTCTACATTTTGGGTGTAATAACCATACACCGACTGCTGCTTAAGAATCAACCAAGAATAGAAAAGGATAATGAGATCATTTGGTAGTGTACTGAACCAACCTAGTTTGGCACACAACCACCTCCAATATTCCTAAGCATAAGGACAAACAAGAAACAAATGATCACTTGTTTCTTCCTAGTTTTCACACAACACACATCTGGATGGACCATGATAACCCATCTGTCATAACCTATTTGCAGTCAAAGTCTTAAATTGTATTGCCACCTAGGCGAAGGTCCCACGTTAAGGAGACAAACATTGTTCCAACACAAGTGCATCAAGAGTTTATCCCCTGCCACATTCCTTTCTTTGTACAAAATCTTGTAGCCATCCTTCGTATTATAACTTCTCGATTTCGATCCAACCCATAGTAGAGAGTCTTCACCATTACGAAATACCAAAGTTCTATTCTTTAGAGTATCAACCAACACTTGAGTCTCTCTCTATGGTAGGTTAAGGCAAGTGAAATATTTCCACCTCCAACCCAAAACTGTGTTCCCCTCATCCAGTGTCGCATAGTCCCTGACATGAATACCCCTAAGTCATTTGAGTGTCACCTTGACTTGTTCCACCTTAATCATTCTATCCAAACTCAGGTAGCCAGCCCATAAATCCTCTCAAAATAATGCTTTTCTACCATTGTTTACATCCCATGTGATGAAATCACAAACAACCTTCTTGCATTTTTACATGAAGTTCCAAATTTGTGATCCCATGGGGGGATTGGACATGGTTAGAATGTCCCCATTGCCACCATCATCTAGATATTTGTGGTACAGGATCCTTGCCCATTTGTTTTGAGGTTCACAATGCATTTTCCACACTAGCTTTGCCCTCCTTATCCCTACATATTTTATCCCACCCAATCAAAGCAATCTTCCTTTTCTCATCAATTCCTTGCTAGAAGTTTGTCTAGTTTGTTTTTTCAGCCCAACCCCCATGCTGCTCAAAAGTTCCATGAGTGACTGAAGATAAATGGGGAGAGCAAACAACACTGATTTTAACAATGTAATTCTACCCACCCAATTCAACCATTTGCATTTCCATGAAGTTGTTAGATAATCCTTGCATGTCATGTATGGGCATATTATTTATGGATGGTGAGTTGTGTAATTAGGGTGAAATAGTAATCAAATTTTGTACCCATTTAAGTCTCTAATTATCACTTAGATATATATGTCTAATCATCACCTTGGGTTAAGGATCTTCCCTTTTTATGATTCAATGGTCTTTTCTTGAAGGTGTCCTTACCCATATATATTGTGCAACCAAATGTTATTGTTTTGAGATTATCCTTGTTTGATGATTGTTATTAAACATAGTCTTCTAATAGTTGATATCAAATTACCTTATTTTTTTGTCATTATTGAGGGTATAGAGTTATCATTCTTTCTTTTTACTTGCATATGATATCAATATATAATTTAATATTGAAGTTCAACAATACTTCGATAACTATGGTCAATAAGTTTGAGGATGGATAAATTAGTAAGTTCAAGTGCTTGAGTTGTGGGTTCGATAATATCATTAGTGAGCTTGTTAGTTACCCAAGTTGTGTATGTATGTTAAATCTATATATATTGTCCATAAACTAGTTTTAGGAACTTAGTAATTAACATGATCATTACTGTGTGTAGAGATAGGTGTAAGTTAGTAACGGTCAGTTGGAATTTGTTGCTTTGGTTAGTGTCATTTGAGTAAATTTAACATTAGGTTGTTGGGGTTTAAATGATGCAGTAGTTGAGAAATTTTGATTTCAAGAATAATAATTATAAATGTATTAGTAAATAGTAAGTATTATATATATATATATATATTGGAGATATTGTCTTTAGTGTTAAGCAAGGGCAATGTTAAATATAAATATTGAAAGAGGTATTCATATTAAGTTGGGTATTGACGAAGGTGGTATTAAGAGATATAATATTGATGTTAAGTATTAAAGGTTATAATATTATAATCTTTACTTATCAAGAAGATAATGGTGTCAATATGAATGATGTTAGCGAATATAAATATTAAAAGGGAATGATAAGGAATAAAGGTAAATATAATACTAATATGAATTTACTAAAATCAATATCATTAAGGATATTTAATACTAACCTTATCATTTGTATTTTATCATGTTCGTGTGTGGTTAGTAATTATTAGTGTTTATGTGCTTTTGTTAAAAAAAATTGTGGTTGTGTATTGTCTAGTTGCGTAAAATATTAGGGTATGGCTTATGACACTTTGACGTGTAAGGAATATGTTATCAATAGCCAAGGGAATCTTAGACCAAGGGAGGTATTAGTATTTAGTTCCAACAAGTTTGGACACCATATCTCTCTTGGGATTGTAAATGGTTCCCAAAACCATCACATGGTATCATCTTGTCATTTGTCTATAAATTGGAGCTTGGTATAGGAGGTTGGATAAATATTTTGCAAGTCATGGTAGTAAATTAAGTGTCATTGGAATTTAGAGGGAGAAGTTGTAGTGGTGTAACTCTTGTTGAGGATTAATTCAAGATGTGGATCTCTTTGGGTGTGGTTTTTTTCATATAAATATTTATCCACATATATATTATGTTATGATTTGCATATCTTTTATGATTATTTTTATTTCAATTTATAATTTATCATTATTTAAGCATTCAGATGCTTTAATTTTGCAACATACCTTCACTTGTTAGTTTAATATCTTTTTTCTCCAAGAATCTAATCATGTAAGCATTGATTCATCTAATCAAATATGTATACTGATGATTGTAAAGAGTGCATCATGTAAGAAAATGTATTGGAGATCATATAATTGAATATTAATTTTGTCACTAACATAGAAAAAGGATGTTGGTGTGATCCTCAAGGGATATAAAAAACCCATGTGTAATCCTATATTTAGAATCACAATAGGAAACATAAATACAAACTTAAGAATCCTATTCTAAACCAAATGAAATATCTCAAATAGAGCAATGAGGAATGTAAATTCAAAACAAAAATATGAAAACTAATATCGAATACTAACCTCAAATATGTTGGATTTTCTCTTAGATGGAATGTAGGTGCTCAACAACATGCACTTGCAAAGTGATCATTTGAGTATATGGAAATGAAGGATGAAGGGGTTGATTTATAAAATTGGGGAGATGAATGTGAGTGGCGGAGATTCAGTCTCCATGGATGGTTGAGATCAAGTGGAAGAGAGTGGGGAATATTGATTGGATAAGAATAGTCATGGGATTTATAAATGGGTGATCATAATTATCTCCTATTATTTATTTATTTTAGATAAACAAGTGTGCATAGGGTAAAAATAGTGGTGGCAAAGTGAGGGGGTTTACAAAGGAATATTGAGTGGATATTTTTTATTTTCATGAATAATGGATATCATAGTTATTTGGACATGGATACATAGGCAATAAAATAGCTTTTTAATTATTTAATGAAAAAGATAATTTATAAAGATAATTATTTTATTAAGGATGGGTAATGAAAGGGGAATTTCAAAGGGGAATAGAAAATGGGAATGGGTTATTGTTGGGAATCTCAAGCAAGATTAGAAAAATTAAATAAATGAATTAAACAATTATAATGTAGATCAAAGAATTATAATAAAGGAATGAATTCACAAAAGCACAAGATAATTATTTTAACATGGTTCACCCTTTGGGCTACATCCACAACCTACTCAAAATTTTAGTATTTATCTCTAGTGAAATACAAATACATATATCTAGCAACAATTCACTACTATGTGCACTATCTAAAACACTAACCATGCACACTATAATCTACACTCAAATTTCCCATGCATTGTTGCATGTACTCATCATGAAATGGTGACTTCTCACCTTTTCCACACACGACTATTCATTTATTAATCTACAAGTTACCTTGCTGTGAGTAACACATTTTTACTTAACTATTCAATTTTGTGCAGTAAGAATGTTAATTAATTCAAGCAATTTCAAATTATTTTTCAATTGAATTACAATGGGAATTTACAATGAATTTATTTATTAAATTATATCAAATTTTTACTTTCGGTGGCACTTCCCCCAAATCCACACTATGGGATTTTCCCCCAAGCCCCCATTAGGGGGTGGTGCCCTTGGACCCCACAAGAGGGGCTCTGCCCCCTTGCACTCCCTGTTAATTAACTTGGGGAGAATTTGCATCAAGCAAAGTGGCCAAAATCTTAACTTGGAGCATGATTAGGCTACACATACCAACAATATCCCACTCGAAGACTAATCAAGCTCCACACAAGGCCATCTCCCACATGATGACTAATCCTATAACACTATTGCCCTTGTAGCTCCCACTAGAATTTACACCCTTGGACATAGTTATTTTTATTTCCACTTTTAACGTTGAAGACCAATGGAAATTTAAGAGGAAATCAATTTCTCTCGTGTTATCGCATTCGTAAACATATCCATTGGATTCTTGTATGAATTTTCTCCAAATTTAACTTTCCATCCTCCAACACTAGTTGTATGAAATGATATCTTAGTTGTATGTGTTTTGATTTTGAATGTATGGTAGGATTATTGGCAAGATGAATGGCACTCTGGCTATCTTTAAATTAATAATTATTAGCCTACTGCTTGCCCAATTCCTCTAAGAAAAATTGTAGCCAAATCATCTCCTTGCTTGCTTCAGTTGCATCGACATATTTTTCCTCTATGGTTGATATATCAACAACCTTTTGCAGCCTTAAAATCCAACTAACTGTTGTCCATCAATAGTAAAAACATAACCTATAATGCTTCACCTTGTATCAATATTACCCACCAAATCAGAGTCAACATAACCTTTTAAAGCAATGTTTGATCCCCAAACATAAATGTTTATTGATTGTCCCTCTCAAATACTTGAGAATCCATTTCACTACATTCCAATGGTCCATTCTGGGATTACTCATATAACTTCTCACAAAACCAACATGTGTTATATCTAGCCTTGTGTATACCATGGCATACATTAAACTACCAATAGTTGAAGAATACATATTATTGGACATTTTTTCTTCCTCTTTTACCTACAAGTAACTTGCATAAATCTCAAGTCCAGTTTTGCAACAAGGAATCCATTTCTTCTTTCATTCCTCACTCCCACTATTCCTTTATATCCACCTATATAGCTTCTTCATACCCTTCTAATTCACCAACATTGATTAATAAAATAGAATATAATGAAGGAGAATTTTTTTTGGGAGATTTACTTATCCTTATAGAATGTCTAACATTTGCTAAGCCTATGATATTTATTGTTGTTGTTGAGCATGAGGTACCACTAAAATGTTACTTTTTATAATATCATCTAATGTCGCATATTATTTTTCTTTCTTCTCATGCTTCTTTTTTTGAAACCGGACTTTATAAAAATATTCTCATTGAATACAACATCCTTGATTTTAATAATTTTTAGATTATCAAAATCCCATAATCTATAACCAAATTCATCAATTCCATATCCAACAAAGGTACACTTTTTAGATTTTTCTTCCATCTTGGTTATATGCTCAAAATTAATATGTGAAAAAGCTTCACAATTGAAGTTTTTTAGAAAAGAATAACTCACCTTCTTACCTATCCATGCTTCTTGTGGAATACCAAAACCCAAAGGAACTAAAGGACCTATATTAATTAAATATATAATAATAATAAAATCCTTTTCTCACAAGTGTAAAGGCATTCCATCATGTAATCTCATGCTTCTTGCACATTCCATAATTGTTCTATTCATTCTCTCAACCATGCCATTTTCCTATGGAGTCCCTAGAACCATTTTTTCCTATGAATTCCATTAAATAAATAGTAATATTCAAATTATTTGTTGCAATACTCACATCCATTATCAGTTATGAGACATTTTAATCTTTTCTCTGTCTCATTCTCAACCAAACTTTTCTATTTTTTAAAAGTTCCAAACTCATCCAATTTCTGCTTAAGGAAATACACCCATGTTTTTCTAGTTGCATCATCAATAATTATGACATAATAATGAGATCCACCAAGAGAAGATACCTGAGATGGTCCTTATACGTCTATATGCACAACCTCTAATTTTTCATCTTTCTTTTGCTTCCCATCTTTGAGAAATATCACTCTCTTTTACTTTCCATACAAACAACTCTCACAAAAATCCATGTTAATTTATTTAAAACCTGGTAAAAATCTCTTAGAATAGAGAATTTTCATACCTTCTCACTCATATGCCCAAGCCTATGATGTCGTAGTGTTGTCTTAGTATCTGTAGCAATTGTTTTTGTTTTTGTTGTAAAAATTGTAACTATTCCTATGACTGTTATAGTGTGATATAGGGGGATTCGCTACTCACGAGTTCTCTTCGTTCAGATATCCTCACAGGGCGAACTTCCCTATACCACCTCAATGGAATAGCAGCGGGAGTTTCAAATTTTGAAAGAGTAGGTCACAGAGATTTTCTGGACAAACTAACAAGCTCTCATCCAAAGGATGTCAGTGCATGAAGTGGACGATAGCGTAGCGCACTGGCATCCCAGAGGCATGCTAGCATCTCATAGGGACCAGAAAGTAAGTTTATCTCAGAAAAAAATTAAGTGACTACTTCTATCTGATTACTAAGAACTTACAGAATACATGAAAACGATAGAATGCGATAAAGTAGTAGAATTGACAAAGATAAGGAGAAGAAAGGAAGGAGATACTTACAACCGTGCAGATGATGAAGCTTCCACCAAACGAATGTATTCAAAACATACAAAAAAGAGGAAGAGAATGTTGGGGCTATATAGGGGCCTGCCTCAATCAGAACCTGTTTTGGTGTTCCCACCTCCACAGATAGCTAGATAGAAAAGTAGAAATGGATTAAAGAGCACTAAAGCACTACAAAACAATGTTATGCTACTCAACCAAGTAATAAAGGAGAGGAGTGAAAGCTTACCACCTCCACCAAGAGCACTCAAGGCTAATGGGGGAGAAAATGAGAGGAACTCAAGCCTCTATTGCAATGGTGTTTTGTTCCACACTTGCTCTGCTGATGTGGTGGAGTGTTGATGTTGCTATTGTGAAGTGTAAAGTGTTTGGTAGAATGCTTGGAAGAGGATGTGAAGCTTGTGGATGAAGTACAAAAGTGGTGAAGAGATCTTCCCAACCCCCAAACGCAAGTTGAAGGACTGGATATGAAGGAATGAGGAAGAAAATGGCCATCTTCTGGTCGGTCAGCCAAAGAGGGCGTTACAAATCAACCCCCAATGGGAAGTGTAATGCCCCTACAATCTCCAGACATGAGAATCTGTCAGAGATGTAAGCGCGTCATGTGGACATCTGCATGTCGCGTGGGTGTCCTCGACAGAAACACCTCCACCAATGCTCAAAACAAGTGCCAAGTGTGTTGCAAGCGGCGAGCTTAGGTGGAATTAAGCCTCTGAACTTTGGCTTTCTAAAGTGGATGAAGGAAAAAAGGGGAATTGCACCTAGGGTGAAAATTTTCTCTTATACATTTTTCCCCCACTTTAGCGAGCATGAACACTGGTGAGTGCTCGGTAAAGTAGACCAAGAAAGATTAAGGTTAGAAATGTATACTTGAACTATCGAGGAAGTAGATAATACGTTAGAAAAGAAGAACCTACAACAGATAGAAACGCTAGGGCATAAAAAGCTAAAGGATTCGAGTCGATAAAGTAAAGAGACCTCAATGTAAAAGGTTGTCTCTAAACTATGCGTCATCCCCAAATAATACATAGAAGAACTTTGAGATGAAGAAAGAGGAGCATATACTCAGGATGAAGAAGATGTAAATTTTTGATCTAGTATATATGAGAGAGAAGAGAGAGATAAAGCGTGTGGTGAAACAAAAACCCACTCAGGAGTAGAACCCGCACCACAAAAGAGGTGATAAAAGCAAACCCCGCTCAAGGAGGAGAACCCGTATCACCAAAAAGTGCATGGTGAAAGCAAAACCCACTCAGGAGTAGAACCTGCACCACAAAAGAAGGTGATAAAATCAAACCCCACTCAAGGAGGAAACCCATATCACCAAAAATCATGTGGTGAAAGAAAAACCCACTCAGGAGTAGAACCCACACCACAAAAGAGGTGATAAAAGAAAACCCTGCTCAAAGAGGAAACCCGTATCACCAAGTATGAAAGCACCTTACAAACCCACAGACCTATAAGGAAGGTATCCTTCAAGAATTCTTACTTGAAAGAAACCCCAGGGAAGTAGACTCCATAGATTCGAGAAGTGGCGACATGTCTACCCATAGCTAGAACATGTCTGAAGCGTCGATACGTCTACCTGCATATAGGATGCATCTAAAACCGGCAACATGTCTAAAGCAGTTGGTCACGTAGATTGTAAAACTTTCAAAGGGGTCCCTCAGGAACTCAGTGTGAAAAGAGAGGGGTCCACTCAAGGGACGCATTATTTGAAAGGTGAGGTCTAGTTAGGTTGCCCCCAAGCTAGATGTAAAGAATTCATTCAAGAGAAAGAATTTCAAAGAGGTCCCTGGGGCACCCTTTGAAAGGAAAAGGGGTCCACTCAAGGGACACTTCATTCGAAAGACATAGCAAAGAGAGGGGGTCCTTAATAAGGACACACAACTCCAAAATGAGTTATCACTGCCCCCAACATACAGGGGAGGAGAACCATACAAGATACTTGGAATAGGATAGAGGTAAACCTTGATATCACTTGTCATGCAAAGTAAAGGCAGGTGTGTCAATCAAATAAGAGTTTGATGGCACCTGAATCATGAAGTTTTTGAATTTTGTCCTTCAAGGTTTTACATTCGCTAGTGGAATTCCCAAGCACTCGATGGTATGCACAGAAGGAATATTTTCCTCCATCAGGTTTATGAGATTTCTTGTGTGTGGGAGAAGGAAGAGTGATGAAGCGGGATTTTAGAAGCCACAAAAAAGTACACTCTTGCTCTGATAAATGATGAGGAGCAGGAAGCAACCCTTTCTCTTGTGGAGAAAGGTTTGACTTCTCACAAGAAGAAGGCACAAAGATAGAAGAAAAGGGAGGAGGATCTCCATAGAGAGCGTTATTCCAACAAGGGGAATCATGCTCTTCTGCGGGATCACCATCAACCTTCTTGATGGGACTAACAACATTGACCTCTTTAACATAATTTTGATCATCTCCCTTAGAAGGAGGATCAAAACCAAGAACATTACAATTTGCATTCACCTTACCCCATGATATAGAAGAGTAACCATCTTCGATAGTGTGTGTGAATGATGCCATCAGAAGGTCTAATTGATCGGGTCAACTTTATATTCCCCAATGAAGGATTTTGTAAAGTCTAAAGAACCCCAATCGTCACCAAGACATGCATTCTTTTGAGAAGAGGTAGGTTTAGGATTTCTTGCTTCAGAAAGATCTTCTTCAGGGACATTAATCTCAAGAGTATCCATTGTAGAAGGTACTGTTGGAGTAAACATCGACACACCAAAATATATTGAAGGAATAAGAGTAGGCACAACCGAAGCTCGACCAGTAGCTGCCATCTCACATAAGCGCATAACCTTAGGGTTAGCTTTGACTATGACTACTTTGTTGTTACAAATGAACTTAATTGATTTATGTAAGATAGACGGGATTGCACCCATAGCATGAATCCACGGTCTACCAAGAAGAAGGTTATACAGTAGCTTCTCTGACATGACATATACAAGGGTAGGTACGATAACGGGTCCAAGCTGCAAAGGTAATACTATCGTACCTAGAGCTTGTCGCACAACATTATCGAACCCATGAATAACAATAGAAGAAGAATTAATAGAAGATGAGTCAATATTAATCTTAGGCAATAGATCAATACTACACACATTGAGCGTCGAACCAGCATCAACGAGAGTACATCTAATACCAATCTTATTAATGTTGACTATAATCATTAGAGGGTCCGCTTGCTTCTGTACTTCTAGAGGTAGGAGCTCTTGCGGACATAACATAATATTCGATGAATCCATACGGATATACGCCATCAACGCATTAGCATCCGTCGGCCTAGTGGAAGAAGGCAAGAGGATCTTTTGCAATGCTTCCTGAAGCATACCTTGATAAACCAAAGCATACTGAAGCAAGTCCCACAATGAGATCTTATTAGGAGTAACACAAAGTTGCTCGACAAGATCATAGTCAGTAGGTGCTTTAGTCATAGGTTTAGGTGCTAAAGGAAGACCTAGTTGTCTATTCATTCTATTATCATAAGTATGGGCTATTGCTCTATAAGAGGGAGCCATAGGAATAGTAGGAGGGTCACCATCAAATGGAACACCATCGATAGAAAAAACCCTCTTAGGAGAAGGACTAGTTGGAGTCACGTAAATGATCGGTCTCTTAGGCCTTTGAGGGACAGTGGAGACGTAGATCACATTTACTGAATCATCACAACTAGTAGGACAATTATTTGAATACATATTCTCAACATCAATCCAAACAAGATCAAATGTGGAATAGTTATTTGAAGAAACCTTCTCAACATTGATCCAAGGAGAATCAAATGTGGAAGGGGGTTCATCATGCACTAATGCATCATCTCTAGAAGAGAGTGCTTTAGAACAAAGATGAGATTCATCATTCACAAATGTAACATCTCTAGAAGAGAGTGCATTGGAAGGAGAAGGAGCTTCGTCATTCACAAATGCATCATCTCTAGAAGAGAGTGCATTGGAATGAAGAGAAGGTAGTCACGTTAAGAAAGGTATCAATGATTTCGTCTTCTTGCAATAAGATCTCCTCTGAAGAAAGAGGAATCTCATGAGAAGGATCAAAGATACCAAGTGACATGGGCAAAGCCAAGTCACCATCACACGCATTAAATGGAATATCATTAACATTTTGAACAAAGTTACATATAGAACTAATAAAAGAAGATATTAAATCCATTACTATTTTTTGGGTATTTTCTATGTTGTAGTAAATCGCGTTTTCGGAGGTCTCTGGAGTGGAATTTGAGGTCAGAACTTGCATCAGTCCCTAAAATTTGATTATCAAAGGCACTTGTATTTTATGGATTGAACTAGTTCTCTAGGAGACCTTTCCAACGGTACAAACAGTTCTGAATTCTGAGTATCGAGTCAAAAGTTATGACCCTGTCAAGTAGGGGTAAATAAATTCCTATTTTTTCGAAGAACACTATTCGTCATGTCAGGCTCACCAAAATGTGATGTAGGGGGATTCGCTACTCACGAGTTCTCTTCATTCAGAGATCCTCACAGGGTGAACTACCCTATACCACCTTAATGAAACAACAGCTGGATTTTCAGATTTTGAAAGAGTAGGTCACAGAGATTTTTCTGGACAAACTAACGAGCTCTCGGCCAAAGGACGTCAGCGCATAAAGCGGATGACAGCGCGGAACGCTAGCATCCCAGAGGCACGTTGGCATCTCATAGGGACCAAAAAGCAAGTTTATCTTGGAAAACAGCTAAGTGACTACTTCTATCCAATTGCTAAGAACTTACAGAATATATGAAAATGATAGAATGTGATAAAGTAGTAGAATTGACAAAGATAAGGAGAAGAAAGGAAGGAGATACTTACAACCATGTGGATGATGAAGCTTCCACCAAATGAATGTCTTTAAAACCTGCACATAAGAGGAAGAGAATGTTGGGGTTGTATAGGGGCCTACCTTAGTTAGAACATGTTTTGGTGTTCCCACCTCCACAGACAGCCAGATAGAAAAGTAGAAATGGATTAAAGAGCACTAAAGCACTACAAAACAGTGTTATGCTACTCAACCAAGTAATAGAGGAGAGGAGTGAAAGCTTACCACCTCCACCAAGAGCACTCAAGGCTAATGGGGGAGAAAATGAGAGGAACTCAAGCCTCTGTTGCAATGGTGTTTTGTTCCACACTTGCTCTACTGATGTGGTGGAGTGTTGATGCTAGTGCTGTGAAGTGTAAAGTGTTTTCTAGAATGCTTGGAAGAGGATGTGAAGCTTTTGGATGAAGTCCAAAAGTGGTGAAGAGATCTTCCCAACCCCCAAATGCAAGTTTAGGGCTGGATATGAAGGAATGAGGAAGAAAACAACCATCTTCGGGTCGGTCGGCCGAGGAGAGTGTTACAAATCGACCCCCAATGGGAAGTGTAATGCCTTTGCAAGCTCTAGACGCGAGAATTTGTTAGGGACATAAGCGCGCCGCACAGACCTTTATGCGCCGCTTGGGCGTCCTCGACAAAAATGCCTCCATCAATGCTTAAAACAGGCACCAAGTGTGTTGCAAGTGGCAGGATTAGGTGGAATTAAGCCTCTGAACTTTGGTTTTCTAAAGTGGATGAGGCAAAAAGGGGAATTGTGCCTAGGGTGCAAATTCACTCTTATACATATAGAACCTACAACAATTTTTGTAGCTGATTTTGCAGCAACTTTTCCTACTGTATTTTTATCTACAACAATTAATGAAGAAGGAATAGTATGACCTATACATAGATATAAAGTTTCCACTTTCACACCTTTAGCCATTACTAAAACACCTTGTGTAACCTTCTGAATTTTATCCGTAAAAGTAACTATGCAACCTTCATCACTCAGTTGCCCTGCTAAAATTAAATTCCTACTCAACTTTGGAATGTGTCTTACCTCCTCTAGTAGCCAGTGATTTGCATTTTGCAACTTAATTTTGATTCTTCCCTTTCCAACAATCTGACAAGGTTGATTATCTCTCAAATACACCAACCCAAAATCTCCCTGGACATAATCAAGAAAATAATTTCTATGAGGTGTAGAATAAAACGAATCACGTGAATCTAATACCCATGAATCATCAACAGTATCTAGGAAAATAATTAAAGCATCATCTTCTTCTTTAATTACAAATTAGCTTCTTTATTTCCATCTTGTTGTTTGTCTCCTTTTCTCTTTCAAGACCAACAATCTTTCTTCAAGTGACCCGATTTTCCATAGTACCAATAATCCTTCTTTCCTCTAGATTGTGACCTTTTATCCTTTGATCTTCCTCATGATTTACCATGATCTCCAAGGATTCTTCCTCCCTCTTTTGATTTTCCTTATTTTCTACATTCAAAACATTACCCAATGTTGAAGTTTCACTTTTTTTTTCCTTTAAATTTCCTCACTCATAATCACACCAACAACATCATCAAATTTCAAATCATTTGAACCCAAAAAGAATTTACTAACTACCATAACCAAGCTATTTTAACTTTCAAGAAAAGAACACAAAACTAAGAGAGCTCCAACTTCATCAAAACTAATATTTACATAATTTAATTAATTGGTAACTGTATTAAATTCATCTAAATGATTTGTAACTAAAACTCCTATCATTTTCATATTAAATAAATGCTTCATCAAGTATACCTTATTCGAAGCTGAGGACTTCGCATACAATTTCACTAACGTTTGCATTGAATCATTTGTTGTCTTTTCTTTTGAAATATTAAATGCCATAGATGGTGCTAGACACAACGAAATACTTCCCAGTGCCTTTTTGTCTAGAATTTCTCATTCCTCATATGTCATTGTTGTCGGTTTCTTTGCTTTCCTTTGAAATGGCTGCCACAATATTTTTGATACAAATAATCCTCCATTTTCATCTTCCAAAATGGATAATTCTAGTAGCTGAACTTCTGGACCTTTGATTTTCCCTCTTCAAACATTGCTCCCACTCAACCATGAGATTTTCTTGCCAAACTATCAAACACCACCACTTTGATACCAATTATTGGGGATCTCAGGCAAGATTGAATCAATAAAATAAATGAATTAAATAATTATAATATAGATCAAAGAATTAAAATATAGGAATGAATTCACAAAAGCACAAGATATTTTTTTAATGTGATTCACTCTTTAGGCTACATACACAAAACCACCTGTTCAAAATTTTATTATTTATCTCAAGTAAAATACAAATACATATATCTAGCAACAATTCACTATTATGTGCACAATCCAAAATTCTAACAGTGAACATTGTAATCTACACTTAGATTTCCCATGCATTGTTGTGTGTACTCATCACCAAACCATGACTTCTCACCTTTTCCACGTGTGATTGTTCATTTCTTTTAATCTACATGTTAAACCTTGCTACAAGTAACACATTCTCATGTGACTATTCAATTTTGTGCAAAAAGAAACTGTTAATTGATTCGAGCATTTTCAAACCATTTTTCTATCAATTTACAATGGGAATTTGCAACAAATTTATTTATTAAAATATATTGATTTTTTTCTTTCATGGGCACTACCCCCAACAACCCCCATTGAGGGTGTTACCCCTAGAACCCCACCATGGGCTTCACCACCAAGCCCCTGTCAGAGGGGTGGTCCCCCTGAACCCTGCAGGAGGGGCTTCACCTCCTACACTTCCTCATTAATTCATTTGGGAGGAAATTCCATTGAGAAAAGTGACCAATTGATGGGCCTAGTTAATAGCTAGTTTTCTCCTATTTAGTTCATATCTTTTAAAATTTTAAGATACTTATTTCACAGACATTCTTGAAACTTATATACCTTTTCTATCTTTTATGAAACCTAAACCAAACTTTGATATATGGAAATATAATTATGATATGATGATGTTTGCATGGGTAATTATGTGATATGAATAAAATTCAGTATAAATCTATGTTTAATTTATGTTTTTTAATAGTGTGTATACTCTAGATGAAACTAACCTCTTACAACTAGAAGAATTGTAGCCTGCAACAACGAGAGAGCTTATCCCACAATAAAAGTATTTCAAACAAATTGTAGGGGAGACTCCAGAATGCTAAAAACATGATAGTTACAAGAAATTATGGAAGTGATCATTGAAGTGGTCAATCATGAGTCACTAGCTCTTCTAATAAGATGACAGTAGGAAGAAGAAGTTTTTTTTGAAAGAGAAGTTGTTGTGACAATTTCCACAGAGCATTTCTCTATCAAACTGTTAGGGAAGATTTTCAATTCTATTTGTCTTCTTCTATCTTTTTTAATTATGGTTTCAATTGAAAATAATACTTCTCTCTCTATTTCTAAGGAGAGAGGACATCTGCATTTAATTTCTATTTTTAGTCCTTATGCAAATAAAACTCCTCTTGAGCCTATATATTTGGATCGATGGTTGAGGAGCAGATATAGTTAGAAAATATGTGTTTTGATAGTTCTAATTTTGTTTCATAGACAAGACTTCATTGTTATTTTTTTGTTATTCAGTTGTAATGGATATGTATTCTTGAATGAGAGATCTATGAAGATTCTTTTCATGTTCTAAGTGTTCAGTTATAAGCAATAAAGATGTTCCAGTTTACTGTTATGATTAGTTGATTCAAGTAGCACATGTTTGATTTCCCTTGTGGGTGTAACAACTCGAGCAAGGTCCACTTGAGGTACTATTCACCCACCTTAATTTTTGTTATTAGATTAGAAGACTACATTGTTGCATTAATTTCAAATAGATTCTCAATTACATGCACATGAATAATATATTATATCATGAATTATACTATGTGATGTTTCCTTGAGCCATTCTCCAAAGGAGTTAAGTAGTTAGGAGTAAGAAGCAGTAGTGTTCGTGAACTCCAGAGTTCAAAAGTAGTAGTTAGTATTTATAGTGTTAAGCCGAAGGTACCCACAACATAAGTAGCAGATTAAGTTATTTCCCATGTTTTGCAGGTTAACACTTTACTTCATTTTCTAGTCTTTACTATTTTCCTATACATGTGTAAACCACCTATACTCATTGATATAGGTTGTGTAGAGTCTATAAATGTACATACAATGCAAGCATCATCAAAAGCTTGTGAAGCCATGGTTGATAATTAAATTAAGTCTTTTTGAGGGTTTAGTGAACTTTTCAACTAGGAACCCTTCCTCTGAATTGTGTGTCTAAGACCAAATTGACTAGGCATTAGAAAGGCCTTGCATTTTTAGCCTCATTCTTGGGGATGGTGCTAAGTTTAGGATTCTCCTATGTAATTTCAAGCTTTCGTAGTTAGAATTTTATTTTCAACATTAGGGTAATTAGGTTTTACTCATCAATACCAAAATGCTTTAATAACAATGTGCAAGAGTCGTTGATCCAAAGAGTCACAATTATTGTATGTGGAGGTGACAAGATGCTCTGGGAAGATTTCTCCCCTCAACACATGAAGCTTTAGAGGATACTGGTGATCACAATGAATAGAGCGAGGGTATTCTTGAAGAAGAATTGTCCCTAACACCAATATCCACATCAAACATAAAGGAGAATTCCCACACACAAATCATTACCATGGGTGATGCTATAGTGGAAGACCTACTAGAGTACATGACTTGTGAGTTCCCCATCGCCAACTAGGAGAGAGAAACTACCCTGAATATCAAACCTCCTTCAACATTACCTATTTACTATGGGTTGGTCATAGAGGATCCAAATACCTTCCTTTTTGAGTTTGATGTGTTATGTAGAAGTTATGATTATACCACAAATGCACATAGGCTTAAACTATTTCTAGCAACATTGAAGGGTGTTGCTCTAAGATGGTTCATGGGTTTAGGAAGAGATGTTATTCTAAATTAGAATTCCATGAAGACAAATTTCTTGGAAAAGTACTAGGATTATTGTAGAGGAATAGACAAAAAGAGGGATGACATGTTCAAAACATCACAAAAAGAAGATGAATCTTTGGAAGACTACATCGAAAGGTTTCAGTTTTGTCTTAATAAATCCCACCAAAATAAACTCTTTGATGAGTCTTTAAAATTGATATTCTTAAGGGAGATCAATGAGGATTACATGGATGTACTTAACCTCTTGAGGTAAGAGATATCTCTCAGGCATCATTTGAGGAAATATGTAAAAAATGCAAGAACTACTCGAGGTCTTTCACCAAGAAGGTTAGAGGAGACAAGACATCTTCCATCAACAAACCATCCAATGTTGTCTCTAGAGTTGAATTATATAATCTTCTATCAAATATAGTGGATATTATCAACCATCTGGCTACACAATTAGACACCCTCAATATCAAAAAGAAGCAAGAAGAGGTAGAAGCAACTCTTACAAAATATTTCCCACATTATAGACAAAAAGGACTAACTACAAATACAAAAGGGTGGCAAGCATCTCTGAAGATAATCAAGGGACATCAGGATTTCATGTATTGGAAGGTGAATATGGAAAAGTATTTTACATAGCTCAAAAGAAACCATGGTAGCCAAGACAAGGTATTCCCCAAGATCCTTTGAATTACAACATGTCATTTCCCATTACAAATCTTCCTAGTTGGAACCCTCAATCTTGGGCCAATATGAAAAACCAACAATGGCCAATTCCTCAAACCAATTGGAATCAACAACAGAAAAACATGTGGCCATCACAAAATTACTAGGGATCTAACTATAATTCTTAATGGCCACCCCAACAAAACCAATGGCAACCTCAGTGGCAAAGAGGTCAGCAATGGAAAAACCAAAACATGAATTATCAGTAGCCCCTGCAGCCACAATAGCAAACCGTTATACCAAACCCAACAAATCCAACACCACATCTACCTAGAGCACCTCAGCTACTAGCTTAGCCTGCACCTAACCCCAATAACAAGCATGTTCATTAGGCCTATAATAATGAAGTTGTTCAATACCCTACTTATGGGGTAGAGGTGAGTGATTTCCAATTCAAATCAGGGAAATGTTGGTTGGGCCTTCATCTCTTCAAATCATTGAATTGGTTGATGAGGAACCCCTAAAAGAGACTTTGGATAATCAACATAAGGAGCCTAAATCAAATTAGGTTAATCCAACCAATCAAATTCCAAAGCCTTCATTCCTTGAAAGATTAACAGTATGAAGGAATCAAAAATAAGTTAAAACTGACTTGTTGGGATAAATTAAGGATGTTTGCATCAATATACCCCTTATCCAAGACATTAAGGAGGTTCCTATATATACTAAAATAGTGAGAGGACTATGCCTTAATCCAGGTAGGAAAATAAAAAACCCACAAACTGTACATGTCTTAGGACAACTTGCAAACATTGTGTTGGAAAATATAATTATCCCCAAGTATGCAAACCCTGGGAGTCCTATAGTGGATGTAAAGATAAATGACACTCTCATTAAGAATAATTTAATTGACTTGGGAGCAACTATCAATGTAATGACTAAAGAGACCATGGAGTTGTTACAATTGATAGAACTCGTACCTACACCTAATTTTCTATAGCTAGCAAATAGGTCCATAGGTAAACCTAAGGGTGTCGTTGAAGACTTGGTAATAACATTGGATTCATGGGAGTACCCTGCTGAATTTATAGTACTACAACCTAAAGCTAATATTACAGGCTACCCCCTCATTTTAGGAAGACCTTGGTTGGTAATAGTAGATGCCTTTATAGGTTGCAGGTATGGGAATATGAAAATTTCTAATGGTAATGTGACTAAGAAATTGGTCCTTTATCCACCATCCTAGCCACACGTAGACCTAGAAAAAACCATTTGGCCTACCTTAGATGAGGAAGATAAGTACTCCTCATAAACCCTGATGACTATTGAACACAATCCCTTGTTAAAAAACTAAGATGAAGATGACTTGATAATAAACATCATACAAAATAACTATGGTAGGGACCCACAACATCAAGATTGTTTGACATGTCTACAAGATCCTCTATAAAATGTGCTCCCTCCCAGTTCATCTAAGTAAATTTCCCAAACATTTCATGAAAATTTATTACCACACCAATGTATTCCAAATATAGCATTACTTGACATCTCATCAATTCAAACATCATCCAAGACTTTAGAGATAATGTTGGGTAAAACATTGAATGTTAACAATCAATTGAGTGATATACAAAAAACCTCACTAATAAATGTGCTACAAGCACATGCAACTTACTTTGCATGGGATTATCATGGCATGAAGGGGATAGACCCAAACTTGTGCATGCATAGGATTTACATCAATGATGGTTTTAAACACATAAGGCAACCCCAAAAGAGAATTAACCTTGCAACTAGAGACATAGTTAAATCAGAATTACAAAAATTGATTGATGCAAGCTTTATATATCCTATCTTTGATAGTCAATGGGTGTCACCTCTAGTAATTGTCCCAAAGAAAGGAGGGAAATAGAGAGTGTACGTAGACTACTGAGAATTAAATGTTGCAACTAGAAGGACCGCTTTCCACTCCCTTTCATTGACCAAGTACTTGAATTATTAGCAAGCAAGAAGTACTTCTCCTTTCTGGATGGATTTAGTGGCTACAACCAAATTAAGATTACCCTAGAAGATGAAGAAAAGACAACATTCACATGCCCTTAGGGAACATATGCTTATTATGTCTTGCCATTTGGCCTATGTAATGCACCAACCACTTCCTAGAGGGCAGTACTAAGTATATTCTCAGACTTTGCACATGATTCCATGGAGGTTTACATGGATGATTTCACCACATATGGGAATAAATATGATGAATCACTTGGCAATCTAGAAAAGGTGCTAAAAATGTGTCAATAACATAGCTTATCCCCGAGTCATAAAAATGCTTCATGATGATGACATAAGGGATTGTATTGGGATATTTTGTGTCAAATGAAGTAATTCAAGTGGACCCCAACAAAATTGAAGTGATATCAATACTCCCTATGCCTCAAAGACAAAAATATGTTAGAAGTTTCCTAAGACATACTAGGTATTACAAAAGATTCATCCAAGACTTTAGTAAACTAGCAGCTCCACTATTTGTTTTACTATCCAAAGATGTATAATTTGAATGGACAACTACTTGTCAACACTCATTTGAAGAACTCAAGGTAGCATTAACCAATACCCTTGTCTTGAGAGGACCAAATTGGACCTTACCTTTGCATATTCATACAAATGCTTTTGATTTTACTATAGGGGCTATGCTTGGACAAAAGGAAGGCAACAAAGAGTATGTCATATATTACATTAGCAAAAATCTACAAGGGGAAGAACTCAATTATACAATGAGAGAGAAGGAGATGTTGGCAATATTATATACGATAAACAAATTAAAGCATTATATTATAGGATATCTAGTGTTCATACACACTGACCATACAACAATCAAGAATCTAATGAGCAAACCAGTGGTTGGTGGTAGGCTTGTTAGGTGGTTATTGTTACTTCAAGAATTTGGCATTACCATTGTGGATAAGCCTGGTAAAACAAATGTAGTGGAAAAATTTATATCCATACTACCAACCAAATCAGAAAAAAATGTTGTTGACGATTCATTCCCAAATGAATGTTTATTTACTCTATCTCTACATACACCTTCATATGTAGATATTGCCAACTATTTTAAAGTAGGAAAGACACCACCTATTTCTCACCTAGAGAAAAGAGGTTGTAGACACCTAAATTTGGACACTTACATTTGTCCAAACTTATCCCTTTTCATCTAAATATCCTTTTACTTGCATTAATTAAGTAATATTACTATTATTTAGTTAATACCCCTAAAGTCCTCTAAATACCTAAGGTATCTAGTTAAATAATTAAATACCTTACCCTTTATCCCCCTTTTCCTCAAATAATTAAATAAATAAGACATTTATTTAATTCCTCACGTCACATCCTCCATAATCCTCTACTAATCTAGATTAGCTTAATTAATCCATGATTAGGATGTACACACCCTTAATCAGGATTAATGTCGCATCCTCCATATTTGGCCTTGCCTCTAAACCCTCATTAATCTTCTTAATCACTTGTTTGCACAACCTTAATCTAATCACATGCCATTTTTGGTATGTCCTCCAAGTCAACCTTCATCATTAATTTCTTCATTTGGCCTAAGACCTCTTCCCCATGTGAATTTAAAATTCACTTTTATTCCTCCAAAACTCTCCTCTTCCCCATGTGGATCATTGAGATGTCACATCAATGACATGGGGTCAAGAACCTAATTTATGGGAACCTTGTCTTGTCCACAAGGTACTCCCAATCATGTGAATTTAAATTCACATTTATTTCTCCAACCACTTCTCTCTTCCCCATGATGATGTGTGAGGAATTCTAAAATTTGTCACATGTCAACATCCTTCCCACATGGGAACAAGAAGTTCCTTTTTGAGAAAATCTTCTCCCCATCCCAAGGGACTTGCAAGTACCTCCACCTCACATGTCCTTTTTCCAACTCATTTGTCCTTGTAACATCTCATCCTCCACATGGCAAGATGTGAAGGCTTGTGAGTCCTCAACTCACCACAGCCCTTCATCTTTCCCATTCATTTATCTAGAGATTCTTCCCTTAAAATGGAAAATTTTCTCTTATTTTGGACAATCACATTTTCATTCATCACATTCAAGATCAAGCATTCAAGCACTCATACTCAAGCATTTTGCAAGAAATTTCATATCCTCCATTGTTGCATGTTTCAAGCTCTCATCACTTGCATTTGCATTCATTTATCAAAATACCCAAATAGATCATTACATCCATTATCTCATCTAGATCATTTTGCATCCATTTTTAGTCCATTTTCCATCAAGGAGCACACATTTATCAACTATCAAAGGGCCAACCAATGAGCAACTCATACAAGGTATAAATCTATTTTTCATCTTTATTTTGTTTGAGTTTAACGTAGCCTAATCTTGAGGTGTTCAAGTGTTATTTGTTTCTTTTGCATTATGTTTTGCATCTTTTAGGATAGGTAAATAACGCTGCTCACATTTCTGGCACGCCCGGTGGGACCCACAAATGGGTCCCTTTCTTTCATATTTTTTGTTGTTTGATGTTTTGTAGGTTCAGGTTACACAGAGGTGACTCTGCCCCAGATAGGGGTGACCCTGACCTTAATAGGGGTGACCCTGCCCTAAGTTGGGCAACCCTGCCCCAACTTGGGTTCACCTGCCCTCAACAGGGGCAATTCTGCCTTGCAGAATCGCCCATCTGTGAAATAGACAGAACCTACCTTCAGTTTTCTAGATAGGCAACCCTACCCCAGAGAGGGGAAAACCTGCCCCAGAGAGAGGTGAACTTACCCCAGGAGGGGTGAACTTGACCTTAACAAGGGTGACCCTACCCAGACAGAGGTTTCTGTGAGGTAAAACAATGACATAACTTCATTTTCAGAGTTCGTTTCTTGTTGTTTTGCTTAATACTAACCCCCTAACTCACCTTGTCTTTTAGTGTGCATGTTTTTCCTAACATTCGTGTACCTGTTCCATGCTTGTCGAAGACTGGAGATCAAAACTACTCACTTTTCTTGCATAACGATCGACCCCAATATTATTAGTTTAGTTTGTTTATCATTTTTGTTTATTAATCTAAGCACATAGATCTAATTAGGGGGAGTCAAAGCATTGTTTGCTTTGCTTGTCAAGTAAGCTATTGACGTACGTTAAAAATTTTACCAGGCACACTGCAGTCTATATGGGGTCGTGCTACCTGATTCCTGCAGTCTAATAAAAAAAAAAAAGTAAGCTATTGACGTATGCACCTTGCTCACAAATGCCTTCAAAAGGATAATTTTCAAAAATTGAATCTTTGAATGTAAAATGTATGTAAAAGCATTGTAAAAGGTCTTGGGTGGTTATATTTTAATGTATTTAAAGTCACTAAGGGGTTGGTTGAGTCAATTTGTTGCAAAAGTTGCAAAACATGTAAAAGTGCAAAAGTGCAAAATGTGAACAAAAGCAAAAATATGAAGGGTCACTTGGTTGTAAAGGGTAGTTAATTAGTTTTAAATTAAGGGGAATTAATTATTTCTGTTGTAATAATCTATTTAAGCCTTGGAGAGGTGAGCCAAAGGAAGGTAATGTAAGTTGGAATCAATTTTGTCAATTTCAATACCATGTTTTGAAGTTCTAATAGTTTTCTCCTTGTTTCCAGGCCTTGTACGGCCCAATACATTTTGGAAACCTTGTGAAATTAGTTTTATGGTGTATTTTATTGAATAATATTTCCATTGGTTCAAGTCTCACTCATTTTCATAGAGTAATAAGAAAGTTATGATGATTTTTGTGTAGGCAGCCAGTTCAGAAAATGTTTTCCAAAAACTGCAGTCAGAGAACATGTTAGTACTGCCATGTACGGACCTGTATGAACATGAAACTTGTATTTATGGAAAGGTATTGATGTTATGGAAAAACTTCCTTTTTACCAGTAATTTTTATAATGCCATTTAAAGGGTCAAACAGGTCAATTCCTAAAAACTGTTCTGAACATAGGGTTTTTGGGGTTGCATACAAAAAATTGTGATTTCTTCTAATGTATCCAGTGGATCCTCTTCAAACTTGGTGAACTGATAGTTTTGAATGTATTCTAAAATATCTCAAAGCTTCAAGGATTGAGTAAAAGGTTTGGGACATTAGAGGTTTGCTTCATCTATTTTAAAGAAACCCTCATTTCTTTATCTCATAAAGTCAATAATCAAGGGTTTAATTGTTTGGAATTCTTTTGAGTCTATTGACTCCTAAAAGTTAGTAAATCTTATGATTTGAGGCATGAATCAAGACTATTTTCAGTTGTTAGAAGCATTGGAGTTGGTTTGTTGGTAGTTGCTTCACAAAACCGGCCTAATAGAGGGCTTGTAGCAACAGTTCATTTACTGATTCTCACATTCTTTACAAAATAAGTGGTATTTCTTTTGGGATATGTTTAAATAATTCAAAATGGGTTCCTGAATATATAAATGGTTTGGAATTATGCATTGGGGTTGAAAAGGAATCACCTGATTGAAGGGTGTGTTTGCCTACTAGGACCAAGTTGTTAAAAATGCTAAAAACTGAGTTTTTGTGAAGATAGTGTTATGGATGCTCGATATTGATTGGAAACTACATATTTGGTGTTAATAAACGTGCCTAAATTCTTGGATTAAGTTGAGAGGACATATTTTGAAGATATTGGTGATTTGGTAGTAGTGATTTGGTCATGTGAGTCCTATATGCATAAATGGTGTCTTGACGGCAAAAAGACAGTAAGTTTGAATGGGACAGTGTTGTTTGGATGGTTGGTTATTTCATTCAAAATAAGTTAATTGTAGTGCCTTGGTTGATTTGGGGTGAGTGTTTTTAGTGTGAATGATTGCTTTGGGCGTTATTTTTCCTTGATGAGCAAGTTATATTGAATAGATAAATGGTGTATGTTGAAGGCATGAACTGTTTCAGTGAATCTAATATGGTTATTGATTGGTACAGTCACTTTGTTGATGGTTAAGAGGAATAAGAATCCAATAATGGTTTGGAATATTGATTTTTTGGAATGGTTGAATGAAAACCTTGTGAATATTAAGGATTTTGGTTGAGTTGATGTGATTTTTGATGAAAGGTTAAAAGAATAAAGTTGCTTGTTTAATTTGATCTTCTCCTGATCTGATTGGGATTGAAATTCCTTGATGAAATGAGGTTGTTGATTTTGTTGAAGGATTCTCTACATCAATATACAATCCCCTTGTGTTGTTTGGCAATCCTGGGTGACGAGAAATCATAACTTACTTATTTCGTTTGTTACCCAAGGGGGCACTACTTCGTTCAAGCTTTCCCCTTACACTTCGTGTGAGCTTAGGGAGTAGTCGAAGATGTTTAGTGTTCTCTTTTTAGTTGGACCTACTTGGGGATTTCATCACCCCAAGGGACGATCCCAACCATGTGTACTGATGGGGTATATAAAGGGGGGAGAGCGAAAGTTGTACCCCAATCTAGTCATGTCGTGTCTAGCGGAGCATCGAAGCTAGGGTGATACCTAGATAAGACATGAAGAGTTGGTCTGAGCCTTCAGTACCTCACTGGGGTTCCCGAATCACACTTATAAATAGGCTAGTATTCACAGTTGTGCCTCACATACCGTGCATATATCGAGGACTCCCTAGTTTTCCTTGTTTAGCCTAGTTAGAGGACCGTGTTGGCCATACCCTTTTCACTAATCTTATGATTGTGCTATTTGAACTATCTTTTTTGTGCTAAACCAGTACATTCCTATTTGTTCAAGTCAACCTTTGCTTTCTACTTGCTATTTTGTTGTGTTTTGGGTCCTTTTCCATAGCCTTTTTCATTTGAATTAAGTCTAGATCTACTGACAGAGGCAACCCCACCCCCAGTTGGGCGACCTTGCCCTCAACAGGGGCGAATTTTCCCTTTGCCCAAGTCACTATTAGTCAAACGACATATTTCACCAAGTTGGGCGACCCTACCCCAACTTGGGCAACCCTAACCTTAAGTTGGACGAACCTACCCCAACTTGGGAAAACCTAGCCCCCAAACAACTAATTTCACCTTTTGTTCAGTCATTTCAAGCATCTGTTTCCTTGTTTTGAGCATTCGTTTGCCCATTCTGAGCATTTGTCTCCTCGTTTTGAGCTACCATCTCCTCATTCTAAGCATTTTTCTCCTCCTTTCGAGTATCTGTCTCCCTGTTGCAAGTATCTGTCTCCCATTTTGAGCATTCATTTTCCTATTCTGAGCATTTGTTTCCTCTTTCCAAGCATCCATCTCATTTTGAGCATCCGTTTCCTCATTCTGAGCATCCATTTCCTCGTTTCGAGCATCCATCTCCTCATTCTGAGCACCCATTTACCCATTCTGAGTATCTGTTTACACATTCCAACCATCTGTCTCCTTGTTCTAAGTATTTTTTTGCCTGTGCCAAGCATCCATTTGACCCCTTTTTTTGATTTAGACAAATTTTGCAAGTGAACTTGGGGGACCCTGACCTTGACTTGGGTGACCCTAACCTAAAATTAGGTGACCCTGACTTGAACTTGGGCGACCTTGACCCTAAGATTGACTTGGGTGACCCTGACTTGAACTTGGATGACCTTGACCTTGACCTTCACTTGGGCGACCCTGACCTAAACTTGGGTGACCTTGACCCTAAGATCAACTTGGGCAATCTTGACCTAAACTTGGGCATCCTTGCCCTTGAGTTGGGAAATCCTGACCTTCATCCAGCCATTTTGCATCTTTTGTTCACTCGTATTCTGCATTTCAGTCCATCTGCATTCTCCCAAAGTCATTTTTTCATCATCTGAACCATATAGGTACATCATCTGAAAGCATCTCTAGGTTACATCACTACTATATTTGACTACAAATTCTGACGAATGTTTGGTGACATTTCGACAAAATATTGTTGAATTACCAATGAAACATTATTTTAAATTTCATCGTTAGAATTTCGTCGCTTTAACGACAATTTTTTATTTGTCGAAACCATGACACAACATCATCGGTCAGCGCCACGAAAAATGTTGGTGGTGTTCGTCACAAAATCAACGTAATTTTGTCCATCTATCGACGACAAAAACACAAAAATGTTACAGATGGCCCATTTGAAAGCATCAAAAAAACAACAAACATTCATTGTTTTTTCGACGAGGTGGAGTTGCCTTTATGATGAAAATTTTGTCGCAGGTACAACAACCTTGTCACAATTTTTTTGTCTTTCGTCGGACAATGTTCGTCAAAATTTTGACGAAACATTGTTGTTTTTAAAAAACAAATTATTTATCTGCCACCATAGTGATAAGTTAGCAACTGCATTTGGTTTGTTAAACATGGCCCTTGCTACAACTATTAGAGTTGTTAAGAACCTTCAAGTATGTTTTGATTGCCATAAGCATGAGAAATTTTTCAACATCTACGTGGAGTTTAGCTAACAACCTAGCTAAACTATTGTGTATAAATAATTGAATTGTACATCAAATATGGTTAGAGTAATCCATAGATTCCCATCTAAATCCTCCCTACAAATTTCCCTTGTTCTTTCTCAATAGAAGTGACATATCTAACAAAATCCTTTTGCATCTTGAGTGTCTTTGGTTTGCATTTTTGTTCTTCCATTACACATTCTATGATCTCGTTGAAAATTAGCTAAAGTATAAGATTGTACACCAATTTTCCTAGAAATCAAATCATTGACAACAAAGCTAAGTTCTTCCTTCATGCCAATGCAAACGCATGCACAATATTTAAGGGATTGCAGCTCACGTAGTTCAATTTGTGAAAGTACTCACAATCGTCAAAGAAAAATGGCCAACAAGTAGTACCAAGGCCAAAGCAAATATTTAGTGAATGCTCAACACTACCTTGGAAACACAAAACCAGGGACTATTCAAACCATTCCATGACTTCATAAGCCAACTTGAACCAGCATTGTAAAACCCCTCACAACTTGTTCGCATGCAAAATCACAATCCTTTCAGAGTTCAAAGGAAAATTTTACATTTCAACGCTAGCTGTCTAGATTCAAATGCTCAAAGCACACTTTTTCATCAACTTCGCTAATGTTGAGAAAATTTCCTTCATAGCATTAGAAATGTTCATTTCAATGTCTCATTGGTGAAAAGCACTAAGCCCACAACGCATCAGGAATCACCAACAAATTCTAGCATAAGATGTGTTTATTAGTGCTTCACAAGAGGAATTATACCCTCTCAAACATTACAAGGACGAATAATGATGCTCAAGTCATTATATCAATGCAAAAATGAATTTGTGGTAGAATACACCAAATAGCACAAATACTTTACACTTATACATGAGAACCTTCCTAAGCAACACAAATTTCTTAAATTCATCACTAGACTATCACCTTCTATTTGCACTAGGATGGAGTTCCTAACTTCAAACACTTTTGATCAAACATTTTGCAATGCATCCAAGATTGAATCCAAGGAAAAAGCTTAATCAAAGTTCATAAGCAAGAACAATCCCATGAAGGAAACATACTCCAAACCAGCTATGCAAAGGACTAGAATGTCACACCATCTTCACCAAGTAAGGACAAGGGCAATAAGTTGCAACAGGGTGATATGCGATGCCATCATCACCACACTAGCTTCCACACTAATGCCAAACATTGTGTGCAATAATCCCTATTTGTGCAATCCACATTAGATTCCAACTCAATTGAGGATACTTATCGAGAGTCACAATGATTTCACACTTGCACCATGACAATTGATGTTTCAAAGGTATAAGAGTGTCTCTTCCATATGAAGTGTGGGGTTAATGAACATGTCCATGTGATCTTTTACAATGGCAACCGAAAGAAAATCATCATGCATGATGCAATAAGGAACCCACATCTTTCTACCACCATACATCCAAACCCCTACTCTCTATGATGGTTACAAGACAATTAGGGCATTTATGTAAGCCAACAATGCACTTTTGAGTATGCAATCAAGCCTTTGCAAGACATTATCACTTGTGATGTCACACCTCTAGTACAATATCCTACTTGGAGAACCATGAGTGTATGATCATGATGGAATTTACCATTTTAAGGCACAAAAATGGACAATACATAATGACAAGTGGAAACTTAACCTCCTTGAGTTAACATCACAAGCAAAACTAGCTTTGTTCTCTACTAAACAATGTTGCAATATCATTGCCCACACACAAAAATTTGTAATTCTCAGAGTCCACAAATGCACCTACATAAGCAAGTACACACAATAATAGTGCTCACAAATATGCCAACCCCTTTGCAGCAAGAAAGGTTTGACAAGATATTACAGCAATACCAAGACATCTTTGAAGAATGCAAGACCAATACAATGTGCAATATGTTGGTGTTCCAAATTGAACCAGACCAATGAATCCTAAAGAATTAGCCAATATCTTATGCTCAGACTTAGAGGGGATTTGGCCAACTGACAAGATTCAGTCAAAGACTGAGATCTTCTACACTTCTAGCTCTGCAAGACCAAGGTGGGTCAACCTATACAATGTCCAAAACCTAATTCATTCATACACATTGAAATTTCTTTTTATAGCAGATAATTCCCAACAAAGACACCAAGGAGAGCATTGACAACCTCAAATCTGGCTAAACTCTTGGTATAATCAACACTAACTCAACAATTGGGAAGCAAAACACTAAACCACAACCAAACAGTAAAGATTTAAAATGATTTTGAATTTAAACAATGTTTCTAAGATGCACTAAGCTGCAAGATAAAACAATGCCAATTCTGGGCCATGGAGTCAAACACATAAGATGAATTCATCAGTAAACTAAACTCAACTAGTGGATTTAAATTGTTAATGCTTTGCATCAACTATTAATGTCTTACATTAACAAATCCTCTCCTATTATCAATCAAACTCTGCTTACCAAATCCAACCTACACACTTCAATCACAATCATCTATTCAAAGTATTTAACCATTTCATTGAAACAGACCCATAAACAGATAACACAACCTCATGAAATTGAGATGCCAAACTCAAAGATACTTCGTATTATTGAATTTAAATGACTGAAAATACATAGATCTGGAGACAGTTTGAAGATATTCATGAATGTGCAAACACTTTCATGTTTTATTTGCATAAACTGGTTGTATTTACTCGTGAAATTTGCATTTACAGCTTACATACTCAAATTGACTCAGAGTTAACAATTCTCTATCTACCCAGCCCCATACAAAACCTCATAATCAGAACCCTTACCAATGACAAGAAAGGAGAAGAAATAGAAGAAGAGAAGGATCCAAAAGAAGCCCTAAAGCTGATCCGGAGATGCCATCTGGAAATATCTTCACCGTTGATTTGCAGCAAGCAAAACCTCTCTCATCTTTCTTCTTTGCAACAAATTTTGCCTCCAATTTTCCTTTACACCAAGCTGCCAAGCAACAGAAAAAATGACCATGTGAATAATCTCTCCATTTTACCAATTGTGTAAAGATTTCACCTTGCCCGTGAAAAACTCATTTTCTGCTCTTTTATCCTTTACTGGAACTGCACATTGTATTTTTTTCTCATATATTATTTTTTTATAACTTTAATATTTTGGCCTTAACTTTTATTTCATTGCCTAGCACATAATATTTCCCACAAAGTGAATATTAAATTCACTTTACTTATTTCGTTGTGCACCTTCACGTGCATTTTACCCAACAAATAAAACTTTGTTGAATATCCCATTCACTATCTAAAGTCATCCCCGTGCTTGCATTTTATGAGGCAAAAAATTTTACCCATGCTCTTTGCCACATACTACCCTTATTTACTTTCAACAATGCAAAGTATTCAAATTTATAACAACCTTTAATTCCATTGGCCCCATTTTCCTTACAAATTACATTTAAAATATTTTCTCATCATATATTTTAAAATGTTTGCCTTCTTTTTTAACTCTTATACTTCACCCGTTTTGCACACAGTTAGCATATTTCGCCTTTAAAAAACTCCACATCACCTTGCAAATATCAAAAATAAACTATTGCCCACCATTTAAAATAGAATCAATGAGACCACTCAAATATCTCACCACAAGCAATGTTTTAATTTTTAAATGTTTTTCCTTTCATTTGATCACAGGCCCATCTCCAAACTTGCCTTTTAAAACATTTAAAATATTAGCCCCCCTAAAAAGACCCGTTAAATATTTCACCTAACGCGTGAAGTTTCAACAAAAGCTTCTCCCGAGCCTGGCACTACCATGTGGCTTAATTTTGCACATCACACTAGTTTTAAATTGTGGGAAAAAATTTTGGGCGAGCCAGCGAGGAAGGGCCCAGATTGAGCTGCATTTGGGTCTTCATTTTCCATCGTTGATCCTTCTCCTTCATGTTTCATTGCCCTAGCGTTCATTTTCATGTTTCATGCCTCTGCAGCTTCAATGGCGGCATTTCAAGCAAAGGCTTTGTGCGTTCTCACTGGTTCACGGGTGTGAATGAGCCTTTAGGCTGTTGGCAGTGCATTCACTTCCTTCACACACTGCGTGCCTTTTTCTATTACATTCGTTGACAAGTTTGTAAAACCTTCTCAACAAACATTTAATGGTGTGTTCTTTGTGATCATGGAACGAACAACATGCTATAAGGTGTTGCCATTCTTGCACTTCTTTTTTAAGTTTTTGATGGCCCTCCTATGGTATGTGGGGTTTGAAGTCCCTTCAGCCTTTTCGACAATTTCTTTTATGTAGCAATGGCATTTCATTCTGCTCAAAACTTTCCCTATCCACGTCAAATGGAATTGCTTCCCGTTTTAATATACTTTCAACAATCATTCTCATTATGTTGGTGCCTCATTCTACATCCTCTATGCGTTGATGGATATGCATATCCCATTCCAAGTCATGCCCTCTCACCTTGACTGGCTCCTTTCTTTCATTTCCTTTGTTGCTTGCGTTTAAAGTTTCTATGGCCTTTTCAAAGGTTCATTTTGGTATATCTATACTGGAACTAAGGGCTGTCCCATTTAACTGCATTCATTTTATCAACAAATACATTCCTTTCTACATTTTTACTTGTCTCTGATGGGTGTCTATACTTTTCTCTAGACATAATTTCCCTCTTGCATTTGCTGAAAGTTTCTAAAACTTTCCATACCTTCCATTTTGTGCACATTTCTGCAGTTGTGGCACTTCATGTCACCACATTGATGTGGGATTTCTATCGCCCTTCATATTGGCACCTCCTTTTAGCTTGATTAGGGGCACTTATTCCTTCAAAACCTCAGTGTGTATGCTTGAAAGCTACTGCAAAATTTTCAACAAATCATTGATGTATTATAAGTTGTAGGTCTTAGAGCATTCGGTGGTATTCTTGCCGATATGGAGCCCTTATCACATAGGCCATGCACCAATTCAAACAACATATCTCTGGTCTTGACTATTGTGATGGATGCCCGTCTCTGAAACTTTTCAAAAGAATATTCATTTTATGTGGATTCATGTCTCTCATCTTTTAAACTTTCCATCGATCCCTTTAGAGAAAATGAGCAATGGCATACTTTGCGTATGAATCCCTTTGTTGCTAATTATCCACCCTATCTATTCATCTTAGTAGTTACTTCAGAGACCTATTACATGCTTGAATAATTTTATAAGAATTTAGCTGAATCTACCAAGCAACACAATTTTCCTTCAGCCCAATCTAATCTGAGCCAAGTTACATAACACTATTTCCTCTGACTCTGTAATTTATCTTTCTACGTCAGTGTCTTTATTTTGCAGAATGAACTCACATCCTTGGGATCTTTATGGCAACAATTTACACTAACTTAAAATCCTTTGCCAAATACACTTTGGCAGATGCACTTTATCCCAATCATTTTTCCCATTTCATACTACTCAGACAATTTGAAAGTATTATTACTCAGCATCTATCTATCTTGTAAAATACATCTTTGCTCTTCAAGATACTCCATGCATTCTAATACATTCACCAGTTCATTCATGTTTTGATAGTCACATATAATATTTGAATAATCCCTGACTCTTTAGAGCTACTAGTTTTCCCTCGCCATAATTGCAAACAATATAAACTTGTGCACGTGATTTATTAATGCCTATTCATAACCAAAGTGTCCTTAAACAAGAGCATGTCGGGTCCCCATGTGGGCCTGGCTAAAAAAATTCATTTTCAAACAACTTTCATGCTCAAATTGACTTGAGACATCTTCTGAATGTATCTAGAGTGAAAACATGAAATGGGTTTCCACTAGAATTTGCTTTCTGGCTCATTTGGAAAATGGTGAAAAATGGCCAAGTGGGCTCTGGAATCGGCCTGGGAAATTGGTCAAACGACCTCATGAAGTCATGAAAACTTGCAAGCTTGTAGACACCATACCCAAGAATTGAGTGCAATAAACGGCTCGACAAAAGGAGTCACGAGGTGAAAGATATTAATCAGAAAAGTTGCCTACTCGAACTTTCTACAACAAACAACTATTCTGAACCAATTAAAACTCATCAAATCACTAATTTAAAAAAATATCAAATCAACTCCTAGCAAGCTGCCACTGGACACAGTGGATCATTTTGGAATAGAGAACATGTTTGCAAAAGGTCTTGGCTTGAATCATCATCATGCACGAGATATTGATGGTCAAAGTTTACCTCTCATAAAGGTTTCTGAAAATGTAGGTACAAAACAGGAGAAATTGCATTTGGTTTTGATATGCTAAAAATAGCAGATCAACTCATAAAGCTCTGAAACCTGACATGTGAGCTCATTTTGGTATGGAGAATACAAAACAACATTCATTTTCTCTTGACAGTCAACCAATTGCAAAATGCAAGCTCAAACGGGAGGCTACTTTGCAAAATGGAATGTTTGCAAACAACAAAAATATGACAAAACCCTCCAACTTCACTTTTTGAAACCTTGTCAAAACTCATTGTTGGAAGCTGAAAATTGGCATGCCTTCTCACATAGGACACATGAGTGAGATTTCAAATGGGTTTTGCACGAAAGTCAACAAGCTCCAAATTATGACCCCTCAAAGTAGGTCATTTAGGCATATTTCTCAGGTGCACTTCTAAGAATGCAGAGGAAAAAAATTTGAAATGGGCACTTCAAATTTGGGAAATTTGAGAGTTCCAATAGTGGCTTCGATTGGGGATGTATTCCCCCTGTGAGCATAGCAAGATTCCAGATCTCTGGGGAGTAGACCAAATACTGAGTCCATCAGGGGTGTTCTGAAACTGTTCCTTTATTCATCCTTCTTTTTCAACTCCATTTGGTGACCTTGGCCACCAAATGAAAAGGGGAGATCAATATTTACCTCTTTCAAACACCAATCTAATAAAATACTTGATCTTCCCCGACTCATGCTTGCCTCTGTCAAACCATAACAACATTGGTGATTGCACTTCTGCAAACACAAGTATCAAGCTGCCTTCATGCCAGTGACAGCTTGCTCTCTGTTCAACTTTGTTACATGGCAACCAAATCAAATAGGTTTCATTATTTCCACTCTCTTCATTCTTTTCTTTTGTATCAAGTGGTAACATGAGAGGATAGTGATCAAGACCACTTTCACTAACCCCCTCAATATGATCATGTTCAGAGGAGATATCATGGTTGAAAAAAAATATGCCATCCTCTTGTATGTTGAGCACAGATTGCTCATTCATTTGTAACTCCTCTAGCTGAACTACATCATAGGTCAGTTTGTCTTCATTCAGACACCATAGCCCAAAAATATTGTCGTGTGTTTCAACATTCTTCAAATCAGATTCATCAACACTCAAAGTATCTTCATCTTTATGCAAATCATGGCATTCAACAAAAATGTCAGCATCCAACGCATAGGCAATGTTTTCAATCTTAGGCTCACACATGATGTCAGATTCATCTTTCAAACCACTATGCAATTCCATATGGAATGTTTCAAACAAAGATTCAGACCATTCAAAATTTGACCCTAAACCAAGATCTTCATAGTGATTCTTCACAATATCTTCAATGCTATCATTTTCAGGAGTAACAGGACCAGCAAAGAAACTTTCATGTGCACCTTTTGTTGATAGGCATATTGATCTAGGTGCCAAAGACTCACCATTGTTTGAAAATTTTTCAGTAGCAATGAAGCTAGAACCTTCATTCTCTTACATATTAAAGCATTCCTCATTCCAAACAAACATGTCTGCTTGCATACCTGGAAGACGAGAGAGATCATCAAAGAAAGACCCATATTCCATCTCATACTGACTGACCTCACATCCATTATCATTTGCATCATATGGATGCTCCATACATTGATCAAAAGGTTTTGCAATATTAACACCAACTACAAACCCATCAAATTGTTTCACATTATCTATGGATGATAATGTTGATTCTAGATCCATGTGATTGTCACTGTGCACAACTTGATCATTCAAAACTAAATTCCTTACTGCATTAGTATGCACCTCATCATCCTTCTCATGTACAACTGACATTTCCATCTCTGCTTCACACAAACAGTCATGAGAAACAAAGATATAAACAGGTTCATCAATATCTTCATCATTTCCAACACTGTGTTCATAATCAACAAATTGAACATACACATGCTTTTCTCCACATTCTTCATCAATCACTGAATTGACATGCTCCATTGATGTTAAACCTGAATTACATTCCAAGTTTGCATCAAGTGCAATTGGATCATTCACTTGTGGACAAGTGATTTCATAAGCATTCATGTCATTGCAATTTTCATGTAAAGAGAGTACCTCTATATCATCCTTATGAGAGCATTCATAATCATCAGAAGAGCAATCAGTTTGACTTTCATCATCATCCTCATCACAAGAAGGTTCATCACTATACAAATTATGCTCAGATTTTGCAGGAGTGCTTGAACTTACATCTTCAGTGTCTTGGTCACTAACTTGAGAAAAAATGTCATCAAAAATTGTATTATCTTTACTGACCAAAACAAGACATGGGATGATTTCTTTCATCTCTTCTATTTCTTCATCATCCAAGATATTGCAGGAAAAAATTTCATGCATATCCATTTCCTCATCATACCATGTATCTTCCTCTGCATCGTTGCTGCAAGGATCTACACATGTACTAATTTTGAGTTGATTACAGTCAATATCCTCAACCATACAACACATATTGTCATTTTTTTATACACTCTTTTCATTCCTGTGTATCATGTGTTGATTTTCTTCTATAAGATAGTTGCTATCTTCATTTTGAGACATCACCTTTTGTGCATGATTAAGTCGAGCTCTCTCAATAACCTTTATCCAATCAAGTAATTGATTCAAGTTGTGAGGCTTCAACCTGTTTGGAAAAGTACTCAGCCCAGACTCACAGATTTTACAAAAAAAATCAATGCACATTGAATCCTTAGGTCTAAAATCTATGGGCACTTTCAACAAAGCATGCAAAAACCTTGAAAATAAATCATATAGTGATTCTCCTTTGATTCTTTTCATTTGAGACAATCCTTGAATAAAAGATATTTGATCAACATTACTCAAATTTTGATAACATTTATCATGAAGCTCATTATGATCTGCAAATTTTGATGATGGAGAAATCAAAGCAGCAACATTAACATCTTGACAAGATTTCTATTATCTAATCCATGACATCTATCTGCATGAGGTGTGTTAGGATGACCAACACTCACAGCCCTATGTCCTTTCATCATTGAATATCTTAAATTATGCTCAATATCCATAGCCATTTGATATGTTTGGTGCAGGGTTGTAGGCTCTTTATCCCTCAATAGATAACTCGGCTTTTTTTCAAATGCTCCTAAGTACACGACCAAACATTCAACATCATTTGGTCTTATGTTCTCAAGAATGTCTTATGATCTTTGAAAATATGAGATTAAAAGATGGGATTAACTCATATTTTCCTTTCTCCATGTTCATGAACTTTCTCCTTATCAAAGCAGGGTCAATCCTTTCTCCAAATTGCTCCATGAATATTGTCTAAAACTCTTCCCATGAATGAATGGAAGATGTTGGTAAATAAGAGAACCATTCTCTTGCATCTCCTCTCAAGGACTGAACAAATAATCTCATGATCACATCCTCGTGATCAATTTCATAATCATCCATCACATTACTGAATTCTTGGAGATGCTTATTTGATTTGGACCTATCACTAATGAATCTTGGTAACTTATTTTTGACTTTAGCTGGAATGTCATTTGGGTAACTACTGATGTCACTGAAATTGATGGCTTTGTGCCTTCCAGTGCTGAAACTTCTTTGACAATTTGGCTTGGATAGATCACAAACCATAGTTCCATCTGGAACCATAATAGGATGCATATATTGAAGCATTTTGATATGCCTCTTTCAAAATTCACATATCAACTCTAGAGTTGATCATTCATTTTCCCTATGTCTATTTTTCATCATGAACTTAGAATATTACAATGCATAATTCAAATGCATCTAAGCCTAAGATCTATTTAGTGGGAAAATATAAAGAACAAGCATACTTTCAACATAATACATAAGTTTCAAATTACAATTGAGATGTATGTATACTAAATATCACCGTCCTTTCCCTTTCTTAGTGCTAATCACTTAATAGGGAAGCAAGGTTTATCCTAAGATGTTCAAATATGTGAAGAATACCTAAAAACGTTAAAGCTACTGCAAATTGTTCTAGAAATGTTGTAGATCTGGAACTTTTTTCACCTCTTCATCAAGTTCTTCTTGACAGATTCACCAACTCTCTTCTTAGAGGACTGAACTTCGAATAGCATGAAGTTTTTTCACATGTAAATCTTCTTTTGAGTTCCTTTCACTAGCAGAGCACCACAGATCTTGCAATCTTCAAGTTCACTGCAACAAATCTTTCTCCATACTAGAAATCCTTTAGTATTTGAACTAAATTCATAATGGCAAAAAATAATATGACTCTGTAGATAAGCAGTCTGCACTTGGAGATTCAAAATTATCCCCAGCAGAGTCGCCATTCTGTTGGTGTTCCAAATTGAACCAGACCAATGAATCCTAAAGACTTAGCCAATGTCTTATGCTCAAACTCAGAGGGAATTTGGCCAACTAACAAGATTCAGTCAAAGACTGAGATCCTTTACACTTCTGGCTCTACAGGACCAAGGTGGGTCAACCTATACAATGTCCAAAACCTAATTCACTCATACACACTGACATTGCATTTTATAGTAAATAATTCCCAACAAAGACACCAAGGAGAGCATTGACAACCTCAAATCTAGCTAAACTCTTGGTATAATCAACACTAACTTGGAAATTTGGAAGAAAACACTAAACCACAACCAAACAACAAATATTTAAAATGATTTTGAATTTAAACAATGTTTCTAAGATGCACTAAGCTGCAAGATAAATCAATGCCAATTCTAGGCCATGGAGTCAAACACATAAGATGAATTCATCAGCAAACTAAACTCAACCAGTGGATTTAAATTGTTAATGCTTTGCATCAACTGTTAATGTCTTACATTAACAAATCCTCTCCTGTTATCAATCAAACTCTGCTTACCAAATCCAACCTGCACACTTCAATCACAATCATTTGTTCAAAGTATTAACCATTTCATTGAAACAAAGCCATAAACAAGTAACACAACCTCATGAAATTGAGATGCCAAACTCAAAGATACTTGGTATTATTGAATTTAAATGACTGAAAATATACATATCTAGAGACAGTTTGAAGATATTCATGAATGTGCAAACACTTTCATGATTTATTTGCATAAATTGGTTGTATTTACTCATGAAATTTGCATTTACAACTTACAGACTCAAAATTGACTCAGAGTTAACAATTCTCTATCTACCCAACCCCATACAAAACCTCAAAATCAGAACCCTTACCAATGAGAAGAAAAGAGAAGAAATAGAAGAAGAGAAGGATTGAGAAGAAGCCCTAAAGCTGATTCGGAGATGCCATCTAGAAATCTCTTCACTGTTTATTTGCAGCAAGAAAAGCCTATCTCATCTTTCTTCTTTACAACAAATTTTGCCTCCAATTTTCCTTTACACCAAGTTTCCAAGCAACAAAAAAAATTCACATGTGAAGAATCTCTCCATTTTACCAGTTGTGTAAAGATTTCACCTTGCCCATGAAAAACTCATTTTCTACTCTTTTATCCTTTACTAGAACTGCACATTGTATTTTTCTCTCATATATTAAAGTTTTATAACTTTAATATTTGGGCCTTAACTTTTATTTCATTTCCCAACACATAATATTTCCCACAAAGTAAATATTAAATTCACTTTACTTATTTCTTTGTGCACCCTCACGTGCATTTTACCCAACAAATAAATCTTTGTTGAATATCCCATTCACTTTCTAAAGTCATCCCCGTGCTTTCATTTTATGAGGAAACTTTTTTTACCCATGCTCTTTGCCACATATTACCCTTATTTAGTTTTAGCAATGCAAAGTATTCAAATTTATAATAGCCTTTAATTCCATTGGCCCCATTCGCCTTATAAATTACATTTAAAATATTTTCTCATCATATATTTTAAAATGTTTGCCTTCTTTTTTAACTCTTATACTTCACTCATGCTGCACACAGTTAGCATATTTCCCCTTTAAAAAACTCCACATCACCTTGCAAATATAAAAAATAACTATTGCCCACCATTTAAAATAGAATCAATGGGCCCACTCAAATATATCACCATAGGCAATGTTTTAATTTTTAAATGTTCTTCCTTTCATTTGACCTCAGGCCCATCTCCAAACTTGCCTTTTAAAACATTTAAAATATTAGCCCCCCTACAAAGACCCGTTAAATATTTCACCTGATGCGTGAAGTTTCAACAAAAGCTTCTCTCAGGCCCACCACTGCCACGTGGCTAAATTTTGCACATCACGTTGGTTTTAAATGGTGGGCAACTTTTTTGGGTGAGCCGGTGGGGAAGGGCCCAAATTGAGCTACATTTGGGTCTTCATTTTCCATCGTTGATCCTTCTCCTTCTTGTTTCGTTGCCCTAACTTTCATTTTCACGTTTCACACCTCTGCAGCTTCAATGGGGGTATTTCAAGCAAAGGCTTTGTGCGTTCTCACTGGTTAGCAAGTGTGAATGAGCCTTCGGGGTCTTGGCAGTGCATTCACTTCCTTCACACACTTCGTGCCTCTTTCTATTACATTCGTTGACAAGTTTCTAAAACCTTCTCAACAAATATTTTATGGTGTGTTCTCTATGATCATGGCACAGACAGCATGCTATAAAGCGTTGCCATTCTTGCACTTCTTTTTTAAGTTTCAGATGGCCCTCTTGTGGTGTGTGGGGTTTGAAGTCCCTTCAACCTTTTCAACAATTTCTTTTGTGTAGCAATGGTGTTTCATTCTGCTCAAAACTTGCCCTATCCACTTCAAATGGCATTGCTTCCCATTTCAATGGATTTTCAACAATCATTCTCATTATGCTAGCGCCTCATTCTACATCCTCTATGCGTTGATGGATATGCATATCCCATTCCAAACCGTGCCCTCTCACCTTGACTGGCGCCTTTCTTTCATTTCCTTTGTTGTCTGCATTTAAAGTTTCTATGTCCTTTTCAAAGGTTCATTTTGGTATATCTATACTGGCGTTGAGGGTTGTCCCATTTAACTACATTCATTTTGTCAACAAATACATTCCTTTCTGCATTTTTACTTGTCTCTGATGGGTGTCAATACTTTTCTCTAGACAAAATTTCCCTCTTGCGTTTGTTGAAAGTTTCTAAAACTTTCCATACCTTCTGTTTTGTGCACATTTCTGCAGTTGTGGCACTTCATATCACCACATTGATGTGGGATTTCTATCACCCTTCATATTGGCACCTCGCTTTTAGCTTGATTAGGGGTGCTTATTCCTTCAAAACCTCAGTGTGTATGCTTGAAATCTAATACAACATTTTCAACAAATCATTAATGTATTATAAGTTGCAGGTCTTAGAGCACTCGGTGGTATTCTTACCAATCTGGAGCCCTTATCACACAGGTCGCGCACCAATTCAAACAACATATCTCTGGTCTTGACTACTACGATGGATGCTCGTCTTTCAAACTTTTCAAAAGAAAATTCATTTTATGTGGATTCATGTCTCTCATCTTTATAAACTTTCCATCGAGCCCTTTAGAGAAAATGAGCAGTGGCATACTTTGCGTATGAATCCCTCTGTTACTAATTATCCACCTGTCTATTCATCTTAGTAGTTACTTTAGAGACCTATAACATGCTTGAATAATTTTATAAGAATTTAGCTGAATCTACCAAGCAGCACAATTTTCCTTTAGCCCAATCTAATCCAAGCCAAGTTACATAACACTATTTCCTCTGACTGTAATTAATCTTTCTATGTCAGTGTCTTTATTTTGTAGAATGAACTCACATCCTTGGGATCTTCATGGAAACAATTTACACTAACTTAAAATCCTTTTCCAAATACACTTTGGAAGATGCACTTTATCCCAATCATTTTGCCCATTACATACTACTCAGACAATTTGAAAGTATTATTACTCAGCATCTATCTATCTTGTAAAATACATCTTTGCTCTTCAAGATACTCCATGCATTCTACTGCATTCACCAGTTCATTCATGTTTTGATAGTCACATATAGCATTTGAATAATCCATGACTCTTTAGAGCTACTGGTTTTCCCTCACCATAATTGCAAACAATATAAACTTGTGCATGTGATTTATTAATGTCTCTTCATAACCAAAGTGTCCTTAAACAAGAGCATGTCAGGTCCCCATGTGGGCCCAGCTAAAAAAAAATCATTTTCAAACAACTTTCATGCTCAATTTGACTTGAGACAACTTTTGTATGTATCTAGAGTGAAAACATGAAATGGGTTTCCACTAGAATTTGCTTTTTGGCTCATTTGGAAAATGGTGAAAAATGGCTAAGTAGGCTCTAGAATCGGCTTGGGAAACTAGCCAAACAACCTCATGAAGTCACAAAAACTTGTAGGCTTGTAGACACCAGACTCGAGAATTGAGTGCAACAAACGGCTCCGCAAAAGGAGTCACGAGGTGAAAGATATTAATCAGCAAAGTTTCCTACTCGAACTTTCTGCAACAAACAACTATTCTGAACCAATTAAAACTCATCAAATCAACTCCTGGCGAGCTACCACTGGACATAGTGGATCAGTTTGGAATAGAGAACACATGTGAAAAATGGATTGGATTGAATCATCATCATGCACGAGATATTGATGGTCAAAGTTGACCTCTTAGAAAGGTTTTTGAAAATGCAGGTACAAAATAGGAAAAAATGCATTTGGTTTTGATCTGCTAAAAATAGCATATCAACTCATAAAGCTCTGAAACCTGACATGTGAGCTCATTTTGGTACGGAGAATACAAAACAATGTTCGTTTTCTCTTGACGGTCAACCAGTTGCAAAATACAAGCTCAAACGGGAGGCTACTTTGCAAAACTGAACGTTTTGCAAACAACATAAATGTGACAAAACCCTCCATGTTCACTTTTTGAAACCTTGTCAAAACTCATCGTGGGAAGCTGAAAATTGGCATGCCTTCTCACATAGGATACATGAGTGAGATTGCAAATGGGTTTTGCACGAAAGTTAATAGGCTCCAAATTATGACCCCTCAAAGTAGGTCATTTAGGCATATTTCTTAGGTGCACTTCTGAGAATGGAGAGGAATTTTTTTTGAAATGGGCACTTCAAATTTGGGAAGTTTGAGAGTGCCAACATAATATAACACCAAATCGATTTGAAAATTCCCTCTCCTAAATATATATTTGTATCACAATTCTATTAGGAGAATGATTAACTTCAACATCAAACCCAAGAACTACTAAATCAAGGCAAGATCTAACCTAGCTCTTCACCATGGAGCAACCCAATATTCCATGCACATAAGAAGGATGATGCCTAGAGCCTATTGATTGACAATCACACACTCAACAAGATCACAGTGAGAAACAAATAACCTTTTTCATGCATCAATGACTTGTTGGACCAATTTCAAAGTGCATAATACTTCACCAAGACTAACCTCAAATTAGGATACCATTAAGTACTAGCTCAAACTAAATTTATTTGGAAAATATTTCAAAACCAAGGATTGTATGAATAGATGGCATAATGGGTTAGCCACATTCATGTTCCTAATGAATGATATCCTACAAACCTTCTCCAATTCCATCATTGTCTACTTAGACGACATCCGCCTCTTTAGCAAAACTTATGAGGAGTACATGGAGCAAGTCGCATGCATACTAGATACACTACACCAATTCAAGTTGCAAGCCAACCTCAAAAAATGCACTTTTGGAGCCACATAGATTTAGTACTTGGGCTACATCATTGACCATGCCAATATACATGTAGACCTTAGCAAAATCAAGCCAATTTGAGATTGACCAACACAACGTAGCCTCATTGACTTGTGCAATTTCCTCAAACTTTCCAACTTCTATTCCAAATTTGTTCTTGGTTTCTCACATTGCATTGTCACTCAATCAAATCATGCACACCAAGACAAATACTGAGTGACCTTGTGAAGTTGAAAGGATAGTTTGTTATGACTAATAACCTATGACAATGGCATGATTTAAAGATAGTTACAAGGCAAGTGCAACGAGGAAGTCAAAAGCATGAAAAGATAGTCACAAACGGAAAAACCATATATTTGCAAGGACAGTCATGTGCATTGATATTCATGAGGAAGAATCAATACTCAATGTATGATGTAACAGAGGGGCAGTGCTATGGAGGAATACTAAAGATATAGAGTTTTGATGAGAAATCACAAAGGGGTCAAATCTCAAGGAAAAATAATGACAATCAACTAACAAAAGATGATTTTCACAAGGGAAATGATAGTAATGAGGGTGAAAAAAATATCAAACACTGTGAATAAAACCTAGGAAAGTCATAAATGTCTTCAAGAGATAGTCATTTTAGAAAATTTAAATGGCAGTGACCTTGTGAAGTTGAAAGGACAATTATACTGACTTTGGACAGTGATTAATGACTATAAGTTATGACTATCTTTTGTGCCCAATAGGTCTCTTTATGACTGTGTTATAAATTTTTTTACTATGAATCATGATGAAAAACCTCAAGAGCACTAAAGGATTGTCATATTAAATGTATGAGGTCAATGGGCACAAAAGAGGGAAGAGCATAGACCTAGTAGGCATGAAAGAGAAAATGTCAATATTCAAATGACACTCAAATTGATTGCTCAAAGAAGACAATCACCATACATATAAAGGGCAATCACCTAGAAGGACTATCAACTAAGGGCAGTAAAAGATAGTCATGTAAAGGGTAGATTCAAAGGATGATAGTCTACAAGCATTTCAAACAAGTAGCCCCCTCACCAAGTGAGAAATGATGGAAAGAGTTTAGAGTCTTCAAGAAGATGCCAAATCATGAGAGGTAGAAAATTATTTAAAAGAAAATCAATAATCAATAAAGGATGGTCTTAACAGTTAAAACAATGTATGAAAATATCAATAAAATGGACTATGAGATGAAAGATCAACAATGCAATACGGGTGTCAATGCTAAGACAAAGGAATAGTCAACTAAATGCAAAGTCAACGGTCATTCAACTTAGGGAAATCATAAAGATTACATAGGCTTATGATGCTTATGATCATAGATATGAATTTGTAAACAATCCAAAAGACTATCTTGTGCCCTTAGCAAAGGTTATGACTGTGATGTATTTTCAATGGTTTTATGCACTGTGAGTCTCTAATGGATTGGTAGACTATGGTTTATCCTCCATAGGTCTTTATGAAATATGTTTACCCTTAGTAATGTATTAATGACCATTATCTTTTTTGTCAAGACAAAGATTAATGATTGA
The DNA here is from genome assembly GCA_007258455.2 of Sequoia sempervirens. Classification (NCBI taxonomy): domain Eukaryota; kingdom Viridiplantae; phylum Streptophyta; class Pinopsida; order Cupressales; family Cupressaceae; genus Sequoia; species Sequoia sempervirens. The sequence goes on along the minus strand of VDFB02000007.1, from coordinate 242,563,855 downwards.
GATTGAAGCATTACGACAATGTGCTAGTTATGGTTGTGGCTTAACAAGGGTAGATTTTGGTAAGGAAGACAGTAAGTTGAATGAATGTAAGTAGAGAAATTTTTGCATACTTGTAGATGGTAAAAAATTTCATGGTTAAGTGGAAACCTCCCATCAACAACAAGACCCAAATATCCGTGTATCTATCTCAATCGAGCCTCTAAACCCTTCAGAGCTGTCAATTTTTCCACTAACCTGTTATGCACAAAAGTTAAATTTTAGAGTTATTTCACCACTAAAAACAAAAGAAACAGAGCTTTGAAACCAAATCCACACACAACACAATGTGGTATTCATACAAAGCCATATAAACAAACTAAACTCAGAACATTAGAATGGAAACAACTTCAAATTATGATGCAGAGCATGGATTCACTTTACTCAACTAGAGGCACATTTCACAATAATGGGTTCTTCATCTAAAACATTTTTACGAGGTTCAAATAGTAAAGAGATTGATGAAAGATAAAGGAATTAAAAAGATACTTGGATGTAATTGGATTGAAGGCCATAAACTGGTACATGTTTTTTGTGTAGGAGACATATCACATCCACAAACATGGCAAATCTATGCAAAGTAGGAGAAATTGGCATGGAAAATGAAGGCATCAGGGTATAAAGAATCATTTTTTTGCCACCATAGTGAAAAGTTATCACTTTCTTTCATCTTTGCATATTGGTTTGATGCTTCAAACGATGCATTTATTATATTGAAAAGTGCATTACCTTATTGATCTTCTCTTTGTTTCGATAATAGTTTAATATTCTCTACTTAACAGGGCCAACCACATGACGGTGGAAGCTCATTTGGTCCCTCCCCCCCCCCTCACATCACTCTCAATTTCCCATACCCGATCATATAAAATTAATCATTCATTCATCCATTAATAACATATAACATCCATTCATTCATCATCCTGCATTAATAACATATAACATTCATTCATTAACATATTCACATTCATTCATTCATCCATTAATAACATATAATATTCATTCATTAACATATAACATTCATTCTTTCAATTTTTACATATTATCAAAAATATGGTTGTCATAATATGATTACAATCACTTTTTTTTGTTTCTTTTTTGAAGCTAAAAAAAGTTGAAGTGGAGTATTATTTTCTAAATTATTTGTCCCCCTTCAGTTGTTTTGCCCTATGCTCGTGATCTTAATGTATGCCTAGTTGTGTACTCACGACATGGAGGCTGATGCAAGGGGGGTCTGCTGCAATAACAAAGAAATGTTAAATTGATATGTTTTATTATTATTGTTACAAGTATTTCATTAATTAAAAGAACATTAGAGTGGTGCTCTTTACCTGATGGGGCCACGTCATGTTCCTGATCTTGTCTTATAGCCTCATGCTCAACATGTTGAACACCCTCTAAATCTTAATTTGGAGTTGAAACACGAAAGGTTACATTAATTAATACACCAATTGCAATTAAATATGTTTAAAAGAACATTAGAGTGGTCCTCTTCACCTGATGGGGCCGCATCATGTTCCTGATCTTGTCTAGCCTGATCATGCTCAACATGTTGATCACGCTCTACATGCTCTAAAGTTGAAACATGAAAGGTTACATTAATTAATACACCAATTGCAATTAAAAATGTTTAATTGTATTAATCCATATTGTGTTTTGTATAGCACATGAATACATCCAGTACCAGGATGCACAACATGACCTTCATCTGCAAGTTGTGCTCCACCCTCACCAAGGTGCATTCCAATGTCATGTGCAGTATTATCATTTCTTGCCTATTTAAAACAAATAAGCACATAATTACTTTATGGTGGAAATTAATATTGAATAGATTGCACAAGTATTCAATTTTAAATAAACTTCATTGAGTTTATTTACCTGTGTGTCGAATGCAGTGGAAACTTGTGTTTTCCGAGTCAAGAGTCTTAGGTGTTCAGCCACGACTCCATAGCCTTGTTGGAAGACAATCTTCAGGTCCTCTTCTGTGGGAACTTTTTTGAATTTAGAGCCCTGCATTTTTGCATAAGGTCATGAATTTTGCTTCTATGGTGTGATAAAACCAAAATTGTTTGCAATTTATTATTTGGATGCAATATTTCATTTATTGATACTTACAATTTGTGCAGCTAATTTCATATAACCACCAGAGCCAATTTTGTGTTGCCCGTGTTTTTCTAGTCTTGCCTTTGTTGCCTTCGATGTGTCAGGTAGCCTATGAAATTTTTTAAATATGTTAGATTATGCAAAAAGAAAGAGTAATTAGTATATAATTACATTTTTGATAGTATCACATACCTTCCTTGGCCCAATGGTGTCTTTCCTTTTTTCTTTTCAGCCTTCTCCTTCCCATCTGACACCAAGTCCTTCCACTCCCTCTTTGGAATCATGGGGGACGCTTGTACTTTTTGCTCTTCTCTAAATGTGACCTATATTGGTCCCTCACATACTTTAGATAGGTACTAGCTTTCTTAAGAACCTTGGTTCTGTTGAATGTGTTATTATTGAACAACACAACTAAACGGTTAATGAGCTCATCTTTTGAATCTTGATTTTGGGAATTCCATCATGTACGTATGGTGGGCCCAAAGATCTCCAATGTAATATCATTTATATTTTTATAAAAAACATAATTTCCTACAAAATGATTATGGGATCATTAGTCTAAAAAGAGTGATCAATAAGTAAATTTCAATTGGATTATATATAATAATAATTAAAACATTTTAAAGTACCTAGGACCTTCTCTATCTTTATGGGAATGAAATCCTCGGTCACAACAAATGTGACCGGAAATGTTCCTATACTAGTAATATGGGAAGATCCAAGAAATGTTGCTAAAACATCACAAGTACTAGTGGCCTCTGCATCCCCAGGTACATGTCCTGACACATGTTCTAGCATGTGTTCGCTGCCAAAGGGTGCACTACCTGATGTCTGCATGCTATGTGTTTCTGACATTTTAGTCGACAATATAGGCATGGATGATGGGGTTAAATGATGCGATGTATGTGCAGGAAGATCAGGATTGACACTTGTACCAACCCCTACTCCTCGGGCAGCACCTACAGTGCCCTGATCATGGCCAACAACATCATGAGGACGCAAAAAATCTTGTAAAAATAACACATATTTTAGTTCATGACATAAAAGAGTACAAAATATAAAACCATGAATGAACTTATGTTATAATTAAAGATCTCATGACAGCTTACTTGCAAGTTTTGTGCTCTGTTAGTCAATATTTTAACCCTTTCTCTTATCTCATCTATTTGAGGGACTATGAATAACAAATGAAGGATTTCTTCATTACATTTTTTTTGGGTCTTCCTTATCATATCCAGAGGGTTTGTAGAATATATGATGTCATCATCACATAATAGTGAATGCACCTCCCTATGGATGCTCTCCTCTACTGCCGGTGCCTTTCCCCAATCAGCTGACTGCGACAAGAATATTAAAAACATTATCGAAATTAACCCAATAAACTTATGAAAAAAACATAATAATAAAACATTTTTCTCGTATCTAATTTGTACAATTACAATGAGGTAAACCTATCAGGTAGAAGCGCCTGAAGATGCATTGTGATCTGTGCTCTGGGCCGGAGCCTTCCCCGTACGATCAATGTCCTGTTGTGACAAAAATTAAATATAAAAAAACATTACCGAAATGAAACCAATAGACTTACGAAAAAAAATATAATAATAAAATGCTATATTGGAGTCATTAATTGGAGGTTGGGTAAAATGGTATATAGTACGTACCAACCCCATAGTAACTGTGTTTGTATCTATGTGATTGAAATTGTAATCGATTAGCAACTCTTCCCTTGCAGTTATTGATTTTATCACACATACGAATACACTATTTCCATTGCATGCCTCGAATATGCAATTGGGTTGCTTATTTGTTGACCCAGGTCATGTACTGTTTATAAACCCTGCAATATTCCCTGATGCTTTTGGCCTTCCGTCAATGTACATAGCCACTCCTTTATTTTGATCCTTATCTTTTAGCTGTATATAATTTGTTGACAGTGCATACCTATGCATACTTTGTGTATATCGAACCAGCTGCATCCAATCTTTGTAACTGTAACAGGGTCTGACATACTCCATCAATTCAGTAACTTTGTCATAACATACCTTTATGTCGTCCATGCAAAATAGGCCCAAACCATGTAATGCCGATGGTGTTATGCGATATATCCTCTCGTTGACACAAAAATCAGTGTTTATTGGAGGAAGTTCCTTGGGTACCCATTGTTTTCGTAGATTTTTGTACCTCAAGGGCACCCCGATGTCGCCTATGCTCTCATCATCATAAGAACATGACCCCCCTTCAGCAAGAAAAAATTTCATGCATTTACAAAATTTTCTTCTAATCTTTTAACCTCTAGTTGATCTCCCTCTTTTAGACCTACTGCATGTCTCGCTTTCCTCTTCTCTTCCTGAATTTCCCTCGCTCGAGGAAGATAGATTTGACAAATACCTATTTGGTGGTACCTGCACTCATAAGGATGTTGGATGAAGTTCTTTCATGGTGATGTGATCCCAAGGCGACATTATGATTAATCTATCATTTCATCACTAGAATTTGATAGGTTATAAGGTAATCAAGTCTTGATAGATTGCAAGTTATTGTTACTACCATCCAAATGCGTCCATCACAAATCAAATCAATGTATGAAGGAGATTGTCCCTTGCAATTAATGACTTTAAAATGTCATTATTTTACAACCTAACACAAACATGGAGTTTGGGAGATGTAGTTCACAGTAGTTGAGGCTATGGAAGCCTAAAAAACCTCACTACTGAATTTGACACCATTTTTCAACGGCCGTTCGTCGGTCATTTGAAAAATCTTTGTCGAAAGAGCGACAAAATGGCGAAGATATTTGCGTCGTTGTTTTTTCGTCGAAAGGCCGATGACAAATTAAATGTCGAAATAATGGCAAAGAATCGTTGGTCGACGGCATTGTGAAATGGCTCAGAATTTCATCGGAATATCGATGAAAACTTTGTGTATCCACCGATGAATTACACCAGAAGTTCATCACCAGTTCGACGAAATGGGCAAGCAGTAGCGTCAAAACAACAACAGACGTTCGTCGCCATTTCAACGAAATGGGCAAGGAGTAGCGTCAAAACAACACCAAGAGTTCGTCGACTTTGCGACAAAATTAGCAAGGAGTAGCATCGGAAGAACACCAAAAGTTCATCGAAAGTGTGATGAAATGGGCAAGGAGTAGCGTGGAAACAATGCCAAAAGTTCGTCGTCATTGCGACGAAATGGGCAAGGAGTAGCATGGTAACAACGCCAAAAGTTCATCGAAATTGTGACAAAATGGGCAAGGAGTTACGATGAAACCTTCGTCGCAGCTATAGCAACTTCGTCGAGCCTTTCTATTGATTCATCAGTGGTTGTCGTCGAAATTGCGACGAAGCATCAATTTTTTATAAAAAAAAAATATTCGTGGAAATGTACCATTCGGTGACAATGATCATACATATAGGCATATTGGTTTGATGCTTCAAACGATGCATTTCTTATATTGAAAAGTGCATTACCTTATTGAGCTTCTCTTTGTTTCAAGAATAGTTTAATATTCTCTACTTAACAGGGCCAACCATGTGACGGTGGAAGCTCATTTGGCCTCTACCCCACCCACATCACTCTCAATTCCCCATACCCAATCATATAACATTAATCATTCATTCATCCATTAATAACATAAAAATTCATTCATCCATTAATAACATATAACATTAATTCATTAACATATAACATTCATTAATTAACATATTCACATTCATTCATTAACATATAATAATCATTCTTTCAGTTTTTACATATTATCAAAATATGGTTGTCATGATATGATTACAATCACTTTTTTTTTGTTTCTTTTTTAAAGCTACATAAAGTTGAAGTGGAGTATCGTTTTCTAAATCAATATATGTCCCCCTTTAGTTGTTTTCCCTCTACTC
>VDFB02000007.1:242539325-242549394 GCA_007258455.2 Sequoia sempervirens | reverse complement strand
CTAAGAACAAAGGTGAATTAGGAACTTCAAATGCATCTATACCTACCTCTGGTATAGAAATTTCTTTTGAAAACTATGCCCATGCTAAGGATTAGGGGGAGCAATAATAGAAAACTCTATTAGCCCCCTAGAAATATGAGGTGTCAAGACTTGGTATGAAGATATATCCTGGAAGAGGAATTTTTGAAGCTATAGAAGAAAGTTGTGAAAGAAAATATTGCATGTGAAAGTTTACAAAGCTTCTGTAAATTAACTGTGGATACAAGGTGTCAACCGAGGATATTAGTATGGGCCAATTACGCTTGATCCATGAAGAATCGAAGCATAACGAAGCCACTAATACTCAATCTAAACAAGAGCAATCAAATTGTTATGGAAATGTTTAAAATGTCTATTCTAACCCATTTGAAACTTATCTCGTTTTGGAATTTGTGTCGTGTTGATGTGAAACGATGACCCTTTCCCAATCCTGTGATCAATGAGCTTGTTTCAATCAATTCTATTGAAGAGAATCGATAAAACAGTTGTGAGATGTGATTGAAAACATGATTTATGCTAAAATGAGTATGATGCAAGAGTTAATCTACCATGATTTACGCTAAAATGATTTAGATATGCAATTTCTAAGCTAATCTAAATGAGATCTAAACTAAAAAGATTCAAACCCTAATTATCTAATTAGCTAAATGGATGCATCATGGAAGCCATTAATGGAAGCTTAAAGCTAATTAATGCAACTAAAATGAACTAAAAGATGCTAAATGTGTGCTAAATATGAGTGTGAGTGTGAGTGATTTCAACAACATAATTTTGCTCTGAAAGATGAATCCATTTGTCTCCAAATAATGTTCTATTTATAAGAAAGCAAATGAGAAATAGAGGGTTGAGATTGAAAAATCTAATCAATGGTCAAAGATGGAGGAAATTGGAGGAATGGATCATGGATTCTCATCAACGGGTGAGAATGCAAGATGAGATTTAATCAAGGGTTCTCATTCCTTCCAAACAAGCACACTTACACGACTACAAGGGTCAAAGTTATACAGAAGTCGCAAGTTAACTTGCATATGAAGCTAAGTGATAATATTCCCTTTTTCAAATGATTGGAGGAGAGAGAATATTCTTTGGAATATTCTCATGGGTGAGAGAAAAGGATATTTTGCAAATTAAAACAAAGTTTAATTGTGCAAAAGGGGAGGGAATATTCCATGAGAATATTCCCCTTTTGGAGGAATGTGCAAAGGAGGAATATTCCCTTGCAAGTGAGGGGGAATTAGATTAGTTAGATAATTTCTAATTAAACAAGGGTTTAATCATGCAATTAGGGGATTTAGAAGAATAAAGTGATATTCATGAAATTAAATGATTTAATGAAAGGGGGAAAGGTGAAATGACATTTAATAAAATAACTTAGGGCTATTTAATTAAATAAGAAGACTTAGGGAATTAAATTAAATAGTTTGATTTATTTAATTTAATGAGACGAAATGTTAAAATGAAGGAAATTAGCAGTTAAATGAATTGGGTTAATAGATACAAAATAATGCAATTAATTAATTAGCTAGGCCAATTCAATTAATTAAGCGAGAATGGGTTGAAGAGGAAATGATGTTAGTATACCTAATTAGTGTATGATATGAATATTTTTAGTGTCTACATTTTGCCCTCTTTGAGCCGAGGTACTAACATGGGTTGAACTATCTTCTTTAATTCAAAAATATTACTGAATCATTTTTTTTAATTTTAGATACTTACTTTTGAAGGATAAAGCTAATTCCCTTCTCGAGAAATGGTAGAAATTTTGAATTTGGTTTGATTTCTCAATAGGAGTGAAAAGATTGAAGGTCCATGTAAAGACTCCGGGGATGCAATGCAAAAGTAAAAAATGATGCAAAAAGCTCAATTTGGAAAATTGGTGAAAATGATGATAAACCTAACTGATGTTAAATTAGGGAAAAAACCCTAATTTTCTAGAATAAATAGGCCAAGAAGGGTCACTTTCAATTCATTTGTGCATTCACACCTTAAGGAATTCTTACAAATTGAGCTCTGACCTTCTGACGAAATGGCGCGGCGAGAGCTCCCACAACACATTTCCGATCGGGTTCGAGAATACTAGAGGCTTCCAAGCTTAGGACCACTGGTATGTAACTCAAAACCTAATTTGAAATTTGACTTTCTGATGCATTTATTACTTTTTGAATTTTAAACTTTAGCGACATCGCTATATAGTGATGCTAATTTGAGAATCGACAATGCTAAAATGAATTTTAGCGATGCATATGTGTATTGTGATGCAGTTCACAATTTAAAATTAGGGTTTCCATTTCTAAATCGTGACACATATGTTTATGGAGATACACTTCTTGATTTGAAAATTAGGGTTAGGGTTTCCAAAGTTTAAATCATGACACATGTTTTTGGTGATGCAATTTTCAATTTTCAATTTGAAATGCCTTGGGCATCACAATTTAGAATTTGAATTATAGCAACACTATTGTCATTTTGGAGCCTAAATTCCAAATTGAGTCAATTTTTTTCAAGTTATGACATCGTGCGATTCGTGGGTGCAGGAGGTCATTCCACCTTTGATGTCCTATGAGCACCGACCCACAATTTTGGAGAGACTTGGCGATTTATCCAAGTTGTGCCAGGAGCACCTGGAGGAGATTGGTCTATGGCACATTGCTTATATGCCGGTCGTCTGGACACATCTAGCTATGATGACCACACTATGCGAGTGATGGCATAGTGATACTTCATCATTCCACCTTCCTACTGGCAAGGCGATGGTGACATTAGAGGATGTATGGAAAATTATGCATTTTCCAATACATGGTGAGCGCATGATTTATGAATTTGATGTCAAATATGATGCCTGCCACGAGGTGATGGAGATTGAGGACATCATTCTAGTTACTTCCTAGATAGACCTTGAGATGTATAGAGGTCGAGTGCCTACTTTTCAATTGATAGTTGTAGAAATCATCTCTGGTTTGGTCACTCTTGATCGACGAAGTAGAGGATTCAACCCAGGATGGGGCTTGGCATGGCACTAGATGCTCTACAAGACACTTTTTGCATGGGGTCCAATGATTCCAGCCTCATTGTATCATGATATGCATGACTTCATGTACTACGATGGCATAGCGATTGGCACAAGGGTTACCTTGCTTCGTATTTGGGTTTGGGAGCATATTGCTATGCTCCGACTGATCATCTAGATGCCTGATGTTGAGCCAAATGATCCAGCAGTTTGGCGTTATAGAGGCACCATCACTTTACAACACATTGGGTAGCTTGGGATCTTGTACCGATGTCGAGTGCTCGATGATATGATAGTATTTAGACGGTGACCTTGGCTATAGATGCCAACATGGTTCGATGATGCGCAACAACTATTCTTCGCTCGACAGACCCAATACATGTAGGGTTAGGATCACACCATTATTGAGAGATACCTACTAAATAGGGTGGATTGACAGTTTGGAGAGAGGAAAGATAGGGCAGATGATGTATATAGAGCCATCTTTGCTAGGTTAGCATGAGAGGTACCCACGTGGGGACCTATGATCCCAACTCACGAGAGTTGTTGAGGATTTGATGGTGACTTTTAACCATGAGCATGACCAGGGCAGGCGAGGATGCACTTCCTTTTGCCTCTGATGCGTGGTTCACCTGCGGAGTTGATAGATCGATGGGTGCTCCTCCATGAGGGGAGACCTGAGGGAGAGTGGGTGAGGCAAGGGACATGATGGCGGGATGGATGGGATGGGTAGATCCTAGGGCACCACTGGTGGGACAATAGCCTCCCACATCAGCCTCCCTGACCAACAAAATCAATGTATAACAACTAGTGCAATCACCACCACACGATCCTTGTGATTTATATGTTGTGCTACAACAATAGGTTAGGATCATTCTGAGTGGCTTGGATCAGGGCACGAGAAATAAATTTTGTCTGTGTGCTGAGAGGGATCATGCATGGCGGTGGGGCACAAGTACATCTCACAATAGAAGCGAACCATGAAAAGGCGACTTAGATAGACTACAAAGATGGAGTTAGCATGGGAGGTTGGGCGGCACCAACAACTTCGAGCGATGACAAGCTGCATCGGTGGATAGTCTGCGATATTATATAGAGACTATGACTAAAACAACCTACTATGGAATTGACTATCCGCAGAGATGTCCCCGTCGCTTTCGAACAACCTAATTATTCACAAGGACGAGCACATGTTAAGAAGCCGGAGGATAAACCCTAGAGAGTGAGTTGGAGAGGGGAGTAGCCATCAAGGCTAGCTCGATTGTACTGAGACACTCTTTGATTTATTGCTCAATTTTTTTTATATAGATATACATTCATGGGATCCTTTTTGATAGCCTTGTGGATAGTGTATTTATGATTGATATACATACATTGATTTATATATTGTACCATGATAGTCATGATTTTTTGATATATATATGATACAAATTCGATGTGACATGATGTGTTCATCTTATTTCATGTTTATGATTGTATGAATGCATATGATGTGATGATGAGATGCTTATATGTTATCATGTATGGATGCAACTCTTTTATTTTATGCTTTATGCAATATATGATGATATGCGATGCTATGTTATATTCTTTTCCAGTATCTTTTCATGATATGCCATGTGATGGACGATATGATATGATATGCTATGCTTATGCAAATGATATGGATGATATGATATGTTATGCTTATGCAGTTTTAGGATGTGATGTATGCAGGTGAATGTATGGGTGAAAAATGTAGATGTTTATAGTTATGATATGATAATGCGATGCATGTTCATGATATATGATGCAATGATTTAAGATGCTTAGAATAATAAATCTATATTATTCGTCACAACTTAAATGATAATGATGATGCATGATGGATTTTTTATGATATGCAATGATTATGCTGTGATGTATGCATGTTGATGTTTTGTGGATGTAGGATGATGCATGGATGATGTTTTTGTTGACTGTCATGATACTAGGTTAGTGTGGAGAGAAGATAGAAGAAACAAGATGATTGACCATTGATTGTGATGATTTCTTGAAAAGGTCCAATGAGTCTATGATCCACCGAGACTTTATTAGAGATGGCGATGAGGAATGCATGATGATGAGGATGAACACATGATGATTTTCTCATTTCTCAGGATTGGGATTTTTTTGTCATTCCTTATTGTTTGATATAACACATAGACACAATGCATCGAGGTATTGATAACTAGGACGATGTTGTATCTAGTGTAATGGAATCTGACTCTGCAAATAGATAGGATAGTTCTTGTTCACACCTTGACATACAAAAACCTCATTGGAATGTAAGTTAGAAGCCTATAATATATTGGACCAAATTATACACAATAGTCAACAATGCACTCCAAACAACTTTCCTACACAACTAAGAAAGTATGTGCCAAGATGATTTTACCATAATACCCACAAGCACAACAAATGAAAGATAATGATTGATACCCCATTTCTTTCTCTCTAAATATTTTTAGATACACATCATCGAGAGGTCCTCGGAATGGGTCATTAAGATAAATCGTAAGAAAAGATCAAAGACAAACAGTTAGTGTTATCTATATCTCTTGCTAGTTTATTTTAGCTAAGGTGATTTCTGATACTGATGTCCATTGCAAGAAGGATGTTGGAGCACAACTCCAAATCACCCAGGAACAACTTGCAACTCAACCCTCACAACCAAGAAAAAAATAATCACCAAAATGTGATAAGCTTTATTAAAAGCTAAGATATGAATAATCATGTACATAGAAGCCTATTAAATAGGTAGGGAAACATGGTGAATAGAATCACCGATGAATCATAGGTGAAACTACCCAAGAAAAATATTAGCAAATATTAAATATATATGTCCTAAGTTAGACTTAAGACAATGTGTAAAAGGTAAAAAAAACCTATTTACACCAACACCCACCCTTAAGTGAAAACTTAGGGAGATTATTATGCAAGATGAAATGCAAATATGAGTCCTAGATATGAGGCCATATTAGGTACTCATGTACAAATGTAAATGAAATCTCTCACAACTAGAGAAAAGGAGAAAACCTAGTGGGACAAAACTCCTCCCCAAAAGAGAGATAAAATAAAATAATGATATCCATCACAAATCCAATCAATCTCTATCCATACAAAGGATGATAAGAGAGGTCATACAACCCCCCCATAATGAGATAACCTGCTGCAAGAAGAAGCATTGGAAGTACACTGTGGAGTAACACTGGAATCTTGAATGCGACAAGCAAGGAAATATACTTCTATTTGCTAGACACCATATTAGAGTCACTCAAGGACTCAAGTCAAAATCATGAAAAGCAACAACAAGCCCGATGCCAAGGAACACTAGAAAACTTACAAATTGGCACATCTCTAGAATCTATGAAGCAACAGTTGATTGAAAGATGATCTGGAACTAAACTGAAGTGCAAAGATCAAATAATGCAAATCTAATGCATACAAACAAGAAAATAGTGCATGCATTTATGAATGTTCACATCTTCCTCCATGATGAAAAGTAACCTCAGATCTGTATAGAGGACGAAATCAACTTTCCAACAATATCTCATTTTTGAAAAATGGCCTCCGTTTGCAAAAAAAAATTGCCTCGAAAATGACTTTCTCAAAAATTGACGAATTGACAATCAATCTTAAGGTTTTTATGCCTTATGAGCACGATGGTGAGGTCCATTTGGGCCAAAAATGCATCAATTTCATAGCTACCTTTTGGAACCTCTCCAAAAATCTCTGTCTTCAACCCTTCACAGATTTCACATCTAATGTCTAATTTGGACGGAATAAAAGCCAATTTTGACTTTTCTGGCTACTCTGAACTCAATGGTGAGCTTAGAATGTATCCAAGAAGCTTTGAAATACCTGCGACAAGATGCAATAGAAAGGAACCCCCCAGAAACTGAGATCTCTATCAAGTGTTTTTGATTCTTCTGGTCATCATTGGGTGCAAGAGAAGTGTATACTTTGCTTTCAAGAAAGGATTGAGAAAATTGCTAACCCACAACTAAGAACCAACTCTGATACTATGTTGGAGCACAACTCCAAATCACCCAGGAACAACCTGCAACTCAACCCTCACAACCGAGAAAAAAAATCACCAAAATGTGATAAGCTTTATTAAAAGCTAAGATATGAATAATCATGTACATGGAATCCAATTAAATAGGTAGGGAAACATGGTGAATAGACTCACCGATGAATCACGGGTGAAACTACCCAAGGAAAATATTAGAAAATATTAAATATATATGTCCTAAGTTAAACTTAAGACAATGTGTAAAAGGTACAAAAAAAACCTATTTACACCAACAAAGGCTACATCCTAGGACATGTTGATCAGATGGCTATTTGATGTTGGATGATGATGAGCTTTATGATAAGTTGTTGATATAAACTTCACTGACACATTTACCTATGATTTAGAGTCTAGATCTTGACACTTAGGTTCTCACTTTATGACTTGCGACACTTGTTTTCTATTTGTTTTTCCAAAGGTTGAAGATGACAATTGATTTATTATGGGTGAAAGTATATTGTGGGTGAAAGTGAAATGGGATGAGTGGTTTTGGATTTTCTGGAATATTTCAATATTTTTTGGTATTTTGAAAATGTTTTGAGGCTGTTTTTGGTCTTTTTGAAAGTTTATGTGAATGTTTTGATTTTTAATTATTTGAGGCTATTCAGGGGTTTTCAAGGATATTTGATGCCATTTAGGTATTTTGAATGTTTCCTCGAAGTTTTTGTACTTTTATGAGTTTTCAAATGTTTTTGGGATTTTTGTTATCTAAATGTTTAGGGTTTTTCTCAATATTTTCAAATGTTTTTGTGTTTTCAATTTTGTGAATGTTTAAGGTTTTTGATTTTTGAATGTTTTTAAAGCTTTTTCATTTTTCACTCAAGAGCCTAACCTAAAAGATTCATCCCTTGTGGGCCTAAGGGCTGATCAAAGATAAGCCTGCCTTTACATTATATGTAGAGATCATTAGCTCGACCTGGCCACAACTTGTTGAAGATGAAGATGAACAGTTGATGAAAAGCCAGTTTATTATGACTGACTCCTAAAGGACTAACCTAGGGTGTATCGGGGGCACATCAATGATGGCATTTCCTATGTTCAAGCTCAAAGACCCATAGTTTGACATGGTACTATTTTTGGATTTTTGATGTTTTGATCTTTTTAGGGATTTTGATGTGTTTTGGATGTTTTGGATTTTGACTTTACAATTTTTTAATGTTTTTGGATTTTAGTTGTATAGATTTGGATGTTTTTTGATTTTCTAATGAACATTTTACGAATGTTTTTGGTGTTTTCGATGAGATTTTTGATAACCATAAGATATACAAGAACCTGATATGATCCATAACGAATTACCCCCAGCGTGACATGTGATAGACTACCTTGATATAGGCAGGACAAACTGACCTTTGGAATATGCCAAGTAGTACTAAAGGGATTGTGATAGTTCACAACATCAAACTATGATACACATGATAAGGCATCGGATGAATAAATATATGTGACGATGAGGCGTATGGATGGATGGTGATGCAAAGAATAATAAATAGAGCAAAGAGCCAAAGAATAGATGGAGGTGCTTTATTTACTAAGGTGCCTCACAATAAGTTTTCACCACAGTACTTGCCCAGCACCCCAAGTGGTTTTCTACTCAGAGGATGATTTGTTTTCTTTACTTTTCAACCTTTTTCATTTTTTGGATTTTGACTTGATTTTTTTTGTATATTTAGACTTATACCCTCAAGACAAAATGTTACTCAAGACAAGCCATTAGTTGGGTCCTATAAGGTTCACCTTCGTGTGTTGGACAATTTGTATGCTCCCCGATCCATACATTGTCGTGATGACAAAGGGACCCAACTGAATAGGCTCAAAATTTCCTTTGTTGTCCCCGATTTGAAGGTTCTTTGATTTCCGCTTTTAGACAAGATCCTACCCGAAAGACCAAAATTTAATCTTCTTTGTTATAGCCTTTCACCGGGTTTTGATATACTTGCAAGTGATTGAGGGCGTCAAGATGACACTCATCAATGAATTATAACTCATTCAGTCAAGATACTCTATATTCTTCATTGATAATCAAGTTATGTAGTGACACTCGTAGTGATGGAAGCTCAACCTCAATAGGCAGGATAACTTCTGATTCATAGACTAGGGAGAAAGGGGTTGCACCTATTGGCATGTGGATACTGGTTCGATAAGCCTAGAGAGTGGGATTTAGTTGCAGATGCCAGTCACGACTAGTTTCATTGACCGTTTTCTTTAGGATCTTCAAAATGGTCTTGTTTATAGCCTCAACTTGACTGTTTCCCTAGGGATAATACAGGGTAGGGTGTTGGATATTGAATTTTTGACATAGCTCTTTCATATTTTGATTCTTAAAAGGGGTTCCATTATTTGAGATGAGGGTTTTTGGAACACCATAACAACTTAGGTAATTTAGGATAAACTTGGCAATTTGCTTTCCCATTATGTAGGTCATAGGAATGGATTCAACCCACTTGGTAAAGTACTTAGTGGCTATTATGATAAACTTATGGCCATTGGATGAGGTTGTAGTGAATTTTCCTATGAGGTCAAGTCCCCACTGCGAGAAAGCCAAGGTGTGATCATTGGTTGCAATTTCTGATCTAGAGCAATCAAATCTCCATGTTGTTGGCATTGGACACACTTCTGTACATACTAATGAGCTTCCCTTTCCATGGTTGGCCAATAGTACCCCATCCTCAAAAATTTCTTAGCTAAAGTCATATTGCTAGAATGGGAACCACATATTCCATTATGTACTTCTATTAAAGTGGTCAAGGCTTCCTCTTGGTTAAGACATCGTATCAATGCCCCTTCGATGCTTCGGCGGTAAAGGGTATCACCTAGGATCACAAATCGAGATTCCTTTTTAACAAAGGTCTTTTTAAGGTTTGAGGTGATATCGGATGGGAGGGTTCCTCTAATTAGGTAGGTAAAGATGTCATGATACCACAGGGATC